>OZ035871.1:5525845-5635845 GCA_964034905.1 Itoplectis maculator
TTGGCAAGGTCGAGGTTTTATTTATTTTTTTTTTTCATTCCGATCCAAAATCTGGATTCAAAAATATAATCATAAATGTAATTGTAATATACCCTAATTATAATTTCAATTTGAATCAAATTTTTATTCAATTTGTGTTAAATTTTAATTCAATTTCAAGTCAATTTCAGTTCAATTTCAATTCAATTTCAATTTAATTTCAATTCAATTTCAATATCAATTTCAATTCAATTGCAATATCAATTTTAATTTCAACTGGATTTCAATTCCATTTCAATATCAATTTCAATTTCAACTGGATTTCAATTCAATTTCAATATTAATTTCAATTTCAACTGGATTTCAATTCAACTTCAATATCAATTTCAATTTCAAATGGATTTCAATTCAATTTCAATATCAATTTCAATTTTAACTGGATTTCAATTCAATTTCAATTCTATTTGAGTTCAATTTTAATTCAATTTCAACTGAATGTCAATTCAATTTCAATATCAATTTCAATTTCAACTGAATTTCAATTCAATTTCAGTTCAATCACTAAATAATAATATTAATAATAATAATAATAATAATAATAATAATTCCAATTTAATTTTTGTTTCAATTCAATTTCAATTATCCTATAATATAATTATAAATATTCCTCTCACAAACACAATTATAAATTATTTTCCCCTATAAATATAATAAATAAATATTTCTCCGATTTCTTTAATTCGTCCCAAAATCGAAGGCGAATTCATAGGAATTCGGCGAGCTGCGATTCTGAAAGGTGGAATTGGACCGCATCCTGTGTCCCGTCCGGCCGCACTTAAATTCGTGTGGGCCGAGGCGGCTCTTTCCGACGCTTCTGCCAGGCGTCTGCTGCTGCAGCAGCGTCGATGCATTCCATAGCGCTGAGCGCGAAAGGTGGGACGGATCCGCCTCTGATAACCCGCCCATCGGAATGCTCACACATTTTCTGCCTCGCGCACCTTGGGTATATTACCCTCGCGGTGAAACTGCCCCCCTCAATTTTTTTTTTTTTTTTTTTTTTTGCGCCGGACTCGTCCGGAGCGTTGCGCATGCGCATGCGAGGGCCGCTATTTTTAGACCGGTCCACGGATTATTTTTAGTCGGCGCTGCGGCGACGGCGGCGATGCCGAACCGACGGTGAGTCGACTTAACCCTGACTTACCGATGGGTCTATATGTTTGTCCTGAGGACTCATATCAGGACAATGGTGGACAATAGTGGACAAATGTCTGACGTCCAATGGTATCAATGGTCGATGGACTCAATCATCGACGGAAAAATAATAAAAAAATCATTAAAAATAACAATAATAATAATAATAAAAATAAAAAAATGATAATAATAATAATAATAAAAATAAAAAATAATAATAATAATAAACATAAAAAAATGATAATAATAATAATAAAAATAAAAAATAATAATAATAAAAATTAAAAAGAATAATAATAATAAACATAAAAACTTAAACGATCCGTTTAGAATTATTGGAACGGACATAAATCCAATCGAGTCCTATTAGAATCGATTATTTTTTAATCGGAATTTTGTCTATTTGATCGGTTCGTCCAAAGATTCGTCCAAAGGTTCGTCGAAGTCGCGAGTCGGTGGATTCCCAACGTAATCGAGAGCCTCGACTCGCGCGGCGCTCGCGCGTTACAGCGACAACAATGACGCAATTTCGGGGATTCTATTTGCGGAATCGGCGACGTTTCGGCGCTTCGAGCTCGTGTCGAGCTCTGCTATTACTGCGTTTTTTATTCTGACTCAACCGGACCTGCACTTTGCAAAACACTTAATTAGTTAAAGGGGGAAGGGAGGCCCTTCGGGGGAGGGGGGGGGGGGGGGGAGGTGAAACATCCACAAAAACAACAATTATATTATACAACAATTGAATTGAAATTGAATTGAAATTGAATTAAAATTGAATTAAAATTGAATTAAAATTGAATTGAAATTGAAAATGAATTAAAATTGAATTGAAATTGAAAATGAATTAAAATTGAATTGAAATTGGAATTGAAATTATGTCAAATATAATATAACCCTACATATATTTATAATTATAGGATAGAATATTGTATTACAATTATTTTCATCAGAGAAATATTAATAATTCTATTTCAATTTCAATTTCGCACAACTTTTTAATAATTCAGAAAATTGTCCTACAATTGTCCTACAATTGCTGTACAATTTTCCGTGGGTGTGAATTGACCTCAATTTTCACGGAGAAGAGCGAGAATCGAGATTCGAGATTCGAGCCATGGGAAATAATTAATGGGCCTCGACCCAATCGTAGACGATCGTCCCCAGGAAAGCAGCAGCAGCAGCCTCTATAAATACGTGCGTTATTTATCGCCGTTATTTTTATTGCCCGGCGTTGTTAGTTTCCACCACCCCCGCCGCGAGAGCCTCGGAGATCGTATGACACGATGAGTAAACCCGCGGCGTACCGGTGATTTTCATTCTCGGAATGCGCGATGTAGGTCGATTCGAGAGAGATGCGACGCCGCCGCCGGCAGTGACAGCAGCGGCGGAGTCACTGTCGCTGTCGTTTCTATATTATTTTCGAGACACGTGGTACATAAAACGTGTCTTATAGTAATATTATAATATTATATATCATATACCATATTATTGAAATAGGATTTAAAACTGAAATAGAATTATTATTATTATTATTATTATTATTATTATTAATATTAATATTTAGAAAATTTAAAACTTATAATATCTGAATTGAAAACTGAAATTGAAGTGAAATTGAAATTCAAACGGAAATTGAATTGAAATTGAAATTCAAAGTGAAATTAAACTGAAATTGAATTGAAATTGAAAATTGAATTGAAATTGAAATTGAAATTGAATTGAAATTGAAATTCAAACTAAAATTGAATAAAAATTGAAATTCAATCTGAAATTGAATAAAAATTGAAATCTAAACTAAAATTGAAATTAAAATTGAAATTAAATTGAAAATCCCATTAAAACTTTCAAAACGTGTTTTTATTTATTTTTTTCAACTTTTAGTTAAAAATAAAAATAAGGTTCGTCGATGCGTTAATTCGACATTCGTCGCTCGAGTCGCTTGAAAATTATCTGAATAATCCTTCTGTTCCAGTTTCCGAGAGTTACCCTTTTTTTATTTTTCCTTCCTCTTCCTCCTCTTCTTCTTCTTCAAGTAACGCGATTTTCTCGAACTGACTGAGCCTTTCAACTAGGCCGAATGACGGCGCAAGAAAGCTGCGCCCGAGCAGTGAATGGACCTCACAGTCCGAGTCTCGGGGATTTAATATAGCGACGGCTTAAATATAGTGAGACTGGTTCGCTTTCGACAAGGAAAGTAAGAAATGGGGGAGGCGAAGGAACACTAACACTGAGTGTCTTCAGCCTCAGCCACCGCTTCGTAAAAATAGAAGCCAGGCTCTGAACGAGAGGTTTGACTTTCCGGTTCGGAGCTCAAGTCCAAAATGGCCCAGTCAAACGGCCATCAATTAAGGCTACTTATAGATATAACCTTATCATGATAAGATAAGGAGATGATCTCATCTATCAATTTTTCTGAGCGATTCAAGATGGCGGCTTCAAGTGGTTGAAGAGGTCGAAGAGTAAAATTGAAGCAAACTTATTAAAAAAAAAAAAAAAAAAAAAAAAAAATAGTCTTATTAAAAAAAAAATAAAAAATAAACATTATCAATAATAATAATAATAATAATAATAATAATAATAATAATAATAATAATAATAATAATATCAATATTCTCTGAAGAAGGATATGAGTATTATCAATATTCATATAATAAATATTAGAAATGGTTATAATTAATATAAATAATTAAAATAATCATTTTTATGATAAATTTATAATAATTTCTTTTTAATCTGCTTGTTTCAAGGTCAATGGCGGCTCGCCGGCTGAACAGGCTGGTCTCAGGGCCGGCGACGCGGTCATCAGGGTCAACACCACTGACATGTTCAACCTGAGGCACAAAGACGCCCAGGACGTGATTGTCAGATCTGGAAACAGCTTCGAGATGACTGTACAAAGGTATAGATATATTTTTTTAATAGTAGAATTTTATTTTATTTTATTTTTTAATTTTGGAATTTTATTTTATTTTTATTTTTTTATTTTAGAATTTTATTTTATTTTATTTTTTTTGTTTTAGCATTTTTTTTTAGTTTTTTTTTTATTTTAGAATTATGTTCCAGTATTTGAAAAATTGTTAAAAAATTAATAAAACTCAACTTGTAATTGATTTGCAGAGGTGGAAGCACATGGAGACCGAGCGTGTCGCCCGTGACACCGTCGATTCCGTCGCCACAACCGAGCGCACCGGCCTCCTGCATTTCTCCGGTTACGAAGACGTCATTGGCTGCGAAGAAACAGGATGCGCCACTTATCGGCAGTGGTCACAACTTTACGCCCAAACCTTTCGTAAGAAACTTCATTTTTATAAATTTTGAAAAAAAAAAAAAAAAAAAAAAAAAAAATTGTTTATTTATTATTATTGTTATTTATTAATTTATAATATTCATTGCTACAGCTCAACGGAAGCAGCGAGGGTCCGATAAAATCGATCGTCAATAAGCAATACAACAGTCCTGTTGGAATTTATAGCGAAGAGACCATCGCTGAAACGCTGTCAGCTCAGGCTGAGGTCCTTGCTGGTGGAGTTCTTGGGTAATTATTGGACCATTTTATTACCATTTTTTAACAATTTTTATTAAATTTAATAAATTTAATTTAATGTAACATTTAAAAAAATTATAAAAAAAAACTAAAGGCTAAAGGGCTAAGTCACCTTTCATTGAAAACTGAGTCTCAGTTTGACACTCGAGTCGAGTCACCCAAATGCTGAGCTCATATGTCTTATCTTCCCCATATCAACTTCAGTATTCATTACCATCTCTCACATGGCTTCTACTATTTTGCAGTGTCAACTTCAAGAAAAACGAGAAGAACTACAACGCCCAGAACAGCGAAGTCTTCAAGATGGTCCAGGAGGCTGATAAGGAGCCCAGATCTCCGGAACCCGGTTAGTAGTGTCCTAATGTCAACCATAACATTTTTTTTTTTTTTTTTGGTGGCATTACAGCCTTCATTTTGAACTCAGTAGCTACAATTAGATGACTTTCAATCATTTGGACCAACAAAAAAATGTTCTGAAACTTTCAAGCCTAGAAATTCATTTTTATACAAATGTCATCAACATGGTTCAACCCTAAATTCATTGTGGTAGGTCAGGTACCGAGCTACCGATACAAAATGGTCCTAATGGTACCATTTTTTATCGGCAGGTTAGGTTTAAACAAATGGTCGTAATGGTACCATTTTTTATCGTCGATAAAAAATGCTACTGAACTACCGATAAAAAATGGTCCTAATGGTACCATTTGTTCAAAACCTATGATATCCATTTTTGTGCTCTCTATACATTTGTTGGGTAAATGAAACGCAAACAGCTGAACCAGCGTCAAACAGCGGCGCTGCGACACCGATACCAACGGCGATCGCAGGACTCCGATCGGTTTCGGCCCCGGAAACGAAACCCCAGCCGACGACCCCACAGGGCAGCCTCCCACCTGGACAAAACATTTGCGCCGATTGCGAGAGGCTCATCGTGTAAGTCAACAGGATTGTGGACCATCGATATGAACAACGTCGACCACCATTTTGCACCAGGAGAATTTTTTTTGAACATTTTTGATAAAATTTAGGAAGTTAGGAAAATATGGGCCTATTTCTTGATGATGTCATTGGTCATCATTGAAGCCTCGGACGCCATTTTTTTATCGTTTCAGAACATCGACCATCATTTTCCCTTCGAAATATTTTTGATTATATTTGATAAGACTTAGGAGGTTAGGAAAATATGATGCCCAGGTCAGATAAAATGATGGTCATTGGTCATCATTGAAGTCTGAACCATCATTTTCGATGAGAAATATTTGAAGCCTTAGGAGGTTATGATGGTCATTGGCCATCATTGATGTTAGAAGATGATGGTAATTGGCCATCATTGATGTCATTGAAGGATCTGATGGTCAAAAGGTACCAAAATTTCGTCATGATGCCCTTAAGTCAAGGTTCCCTTGTTTTGAACTTGATGCCCGCAGCGACCAGGACGGAGTTTTATTCCCCGATGAGCCACGCGGCGACTTCGCCGAGGTCGCCGACACCTCTAAGCCGTCCGTTGGGCCACAGCCAGACGCTCGAAAATTCCTGCGCGGGTGCGCCGGGTCCGAATCGCGACGGACAGCCGCAGATCGATCATCGGGGACGCGACGACGATGCGTCTCACGATCCGACCTCGACGGTGGCTTCTTCCTCCCACGACGACAGAACACTCGGCTGTACCTTTTGTAGCAACTGCGACAGTCCGATAGTGTAATTAATTCGTGTTACCATTTTTTTGGTACCATTTTCTGCGTCGCGGATTTGAAGTGTTTGGACCTGGGGATGATTTTTTGGGGTTTGGGATTTTTTGAGGGGTGGGGAACATTTTTTGGCCATTTTTGGGGTCATTTTTATTTTATTTAATGGGAATTTAATGGAACCTTGGGGCAGTGGGGACCATTTTTGGGCCATTTTAGGGTCATTTTTGGGCCATTTTGATTGAGGGACCATTTTTGGATCACTTTTTTGGGGAATCGTTTCTGGGTTATTTTTAATGAGGGACCATTTTTGGACCATTTTTGGACCATTTCAATTGAGGGACCATTTTTTTTATCTTTTTAAATGAGGGACCACTTTTTGCACCATTTTAATTGAGGGCCTATTTTTTAACAAGGGACCATTTTTGCAATATTTTGATTGAGGAATTATTTTTGGACCATTTATAGACCATTTCAATTGAGGTACCATTTTTGCACTATTTTGATTGAGGGACCATTTTTGGACCATTTTTAGACCATTTCAATTGAGGGACCATTTTTCCATCATTTCAAATGAGGGACCACTTTTTCAATTAAAGGGCCATTTTTTCACAATTTTAATCAAGGGACCATTTTTTGCACTAATTTGACTGAGGGACCATTTTTTTACCATTTTAATTTCGGGACAAACATTTCAATTCGCAGAAAAGGTATCAAAAAAGCTTATTATTGATGTCGTAAAATGCATCTTGCAGTATTATCGATGGACCATTTTTCCCCTTCTGCCATTAGTCATTCTGGCTTTGTTTGACGTTTCATTGCAAAATCCCAATCGCAATGACTTTGAACCGAGGCCATTGTCACCGCTTCAATGATTTCTTCCTCGTTCTCCACCCGCATAGCGATCGTTCTTTTGGCCAATGTGACTCGAATGGTAACACCTTCGTCACGTTGAAAGTGCTTTTGCCTATTTTTAGTGACATCGCTTTGACATATGTTTTATCAGAGGTCAATGATAACAGGGCCAAGTTATGGCATCCGAGTTGCAGCCTCGCCAGAAATTTTTTTGACACCTTCCTTCTTCGCTGGTATCCGATGACCCCTCTATGACCTTCGATCGATGGTCAGGATAGATTGTTATCATTGTTGTTTTTTTTAGTAGGTTTCTTAGTTATTCTGCTTTTGTAAATCTATTTGGTGTTATTTAAATTTCCTGTATTTTTGGTGGATCAGACGTTGTTCGTCTTGACCTTGGTCAACATTGGTAGCTTCCTATCGAATTTTTGGGAAAAATTTTGAACAGGTTTGGATGACACTTTTTTGGAAAATTGGGCGAAAATTGAGAGGAAGCTACCATAATTTTTTTCGACGCTTTCATACTTCTCAAAAATTTGTTTGCATAATTTGTATTAAAAACACAAACATTTTTCAAAAAAAAAAAAAAAAAAAAAAAAAAAAAAAAAAAAAAAAAAAAGTTATCAATTTTTTTAATCATTTTTGAAATTTTGAGAAAGTAGCAATTAAAAAAAAAAAATGTTATCAATTTTTTAAATAATTTTTTAAATTTTGAAAAAGTAGACATTTTTATGGTTTGATGAGTAGAGTCAAAAAAATTGGATTCAAGGTCAAAGAGTCGATGACCTTGAAGTATGAAAGGGTCGAATTTTAATTCTGTTAAAATTGCGAAAATTTTGGGTCACCATTAATTTTTTATTTTTTTTTCCATGCAGCGGAGTCTTCGTAAGGATCAAGGAAAAAAATCTGCACGTCGAGTGCTTCAAATGTTCGACCTGTGGAACATCCCTTAAAAATGTGGGTTACTACAACATCAACAACAAATTGTACTGCGACATCCACGCGAAGTTGGTCGCCAGACAACAGGCGCCATCAGGTCTATCGCCCATCACTATCCCACCGTAAGTTTTATGGGAAAAAAATTCTCTTATGGAAAAATTGAATTTTTTCGAAAAAAAAAAAAAAAAAAAAAAAAAAAAAAAAAAAAAAAAAAAAACTCCAAAACTATTTTCGAATTTTCAAATTACACAAATATCGAAACTCCATAAAATATTATTATTATTATTATGGTCCTAAAGGGGTGGCAAAGTTTTATGGGAAAAAAATTCTCTTATGGAAAAACGGAATTTTTCCGAAAAAAAAAAAAAAAAAAAAAAAAAAAAAAAAAAAAAAAAAAAAAAAAAATAGCATTTTTCGAATTTTAAATTACACAAATTCGAAAATACCTAACATATTATTATTATTTTGGTCCTTAAGGGGTGGCAAAGCACCAGCAGGTACCATTTCCGCGGCCTTGAGTAACCTTGGCGGAGGTCAACTGTCGCCATCACTAAACAGTCTTGGATCGCCTCAGCCATTTGCCGTAAGTAAAAAAAAACCTAACCTCAAAAAAAAAAAACCCATTGACAACGATAATAATAAATAACTACAGATTTTTTAAAAGCTTAAGCCACAAAAAAATTAACGCGTGTGTGCGTTGCTTTTTGGATTCATCGTCCAGTATATTATTAATAATAACAATAGTAATAATAATAATAATAGCTAATAATAATAGCTAATTAGAAATTGTGACGTGTGTGGCTACTAATCCTATTTTCAGGCTCGAAGCAGCGATTTCAATGGACCCCAAAGACGATCGGATCCGCCATCTTGCATCCAAAATGGCCGCGACTTAAATGGCGGCTACATTTGCGACGAGCGCGACTCCTACACTGAGCAGGATTCCTGCAGCGCTAAAACCTACACAAGCACCATAACGATCCGGACCGGCAATGAGGTTGGCCTCAACGATCGAGTCGACCATCTTGTCCTTGACGATAATCGCAACCCTACTGACGATTTTTACGTTTCGCGTGACAATGATCTAACGATTCCCGATTGCAACAAAATCGTGATCGAGACCAAACTGCTGATCGGTAACGATGCGTCGATCGGTAGGAAGATCGACGATGATCGGTTGATCGGTAACGATTCGAAGATCGGTAAGAAAATCGATGACAGGTTGATCGGTAACGATTCGAAGATCGGTAGGAAAATCGAGGATGATCGGTTGATCGGTAACGATTCATCGATCGGTAGAAAAATCGACGATGATCGGTTGATCGGTACCGATTCATCGATCGATAGAAAGATCGATAATGACAGGTTGATCGGTAAAGATCGATCGATCGGTAAAAAAATCGATAATGCCCAGTTGATCGGTAACGATCGATCGATCGGTAAAAAAATCGGCGATGAAGTGTCGCGTTTGATCGGTAACGATCGATCGATCGGTAAAAAAATCGGCTTGATCGGTAAAAAAATCGGCAACGATAACGCTTTGCCCTCGATCGGTAACGATCGAGAGCAGGAACCTGTAGTGGTTAACACCTGCGGATTTCCGCGATACCAGGTAACCAATCAGCGCCTCAAGTCCGGAACTTTGAACTCCTGGCGACCTAACCTCAACGATCCAACCGATTCCGAAAAATCGGAGTGTCTCAATCAAAATTACCGATCGCAAAATGGCTCCCAAAATGGTACTCAAACTTACCGATCACTAAACGACCCCCAAAACAGCACTCAAAATGGTACCCAAAATGGTACCCAAAATGGCACTCAAAGTTACCGATCGCTAAATGGTCCCCAAAATGGCACTCAGAGTTACCGATCACTAAATGGCCCCCTAAATAGCACTCAAAATGACCCCGAAAATGGTACCCAAAATGGCACTCAAAGTTACCGATCGCTGAATGGTCCCCAAAATGGCACTCAAAATGACCCCGAAAATGGTACCCAAAATGGCACGCAAAGTTACCGATCGCTAAATGGCACCCAAAATGGTCCCCAAAATGGCACCCAAAATGGCACTCACACCGAAACTCCGAAAAATCGCGTAATTTCCATTTGTCGACCCTTCGAACGACCCTTAACCTCGAAATCGGACCTCACTAACCACGTTAACCCGGAGCCGCCGTTTGAAGGAACCGAAGGACCGACCTCAACGTCAACGGCAACGTCACTGTCAACGTCGTCGATGTCTTCACTGGTGCGAGCATGTTTTATTTTTATTTAAGCTTGACTAATTAAACTAAAGGAGGTTCCACGCATGTCGCAACGATCTCTTTGTTATCGTTGTAATAGAGGGGGGAGGGGGGTTAGCACGTGACCGTTTGTGACGTATTTGCATTGCAGCCCAATCGCCTTGGCAATCAGCCCGTCGATCCACCCAGTTTCCGTCCAGTCCAGGTAACGTCCTCCTATCGATCGCTCGATCCAATCGACAGCTCCGTTTCGCTGTTATTTCGTTCTCGTTTACCGATCTTTTGACCTTTTTCGTGATAAGGTAGGAATTTCGGTGATCTTTTACCATCGGAGGAAAAAATAAATTGACAATTTTTGGCTAAAAAAAAGTGGAGATTTGGTGAAATTTGGACTCAAAGATCAATGAAATTTTGACTCTTAGGAAATTCGGTGATTTTATATAATATATGTATATATGTATATACAGTAAATCAGCTGCTTTAAAAAAAAAAAAAAAAAAAAAGTGAAGATTAAGATTTGGTGAAATTTTGACTAAAAGATCAATTTTTTTTAAATCGCTGCAACGAGTCTAAAAAAATGTTAATAAATAATAATAACAATAATAATAATAATAATGAAAAATATATATATATATGAAAATGAAATATAAATATGAAAATGGAAATTCATAAAGGCAAACGAGAACGAATTCAATGATAAAAGCGACTCGCAAAATTTTTTTGTAACTAATTTTTTTTTTTTTTTGTTACGTCAGAGTCATACGACGAACAACATCAGTGGACCGAAGCCCTTCGGAGGGTCGAGCGTAACCGCGCCGAGCAGCTTTGCGGCGCCTTCAGCCATCAACTACGGAAGCAACACCCTTCCTCGTCCTCAGAGCCAAACAGTTACCGGTAAGTTCCCCAATTTTCCCGATTTCGCCCAAAATTCCGAAATTTCATCGAATTGCTAGGTTCCCCCATTTTTTTTATTTAAAAAAACTTATCACAAAATGACAAAATATTTTTTATTTTAATTTTAGAATATTAAAAGTGGACCAAACCAAACAAAAAAAATCCCCTCGCCAATTTTACCCAATTTCCAAAACTTTCAAAAGCTTTCACAAATTTTTTTAAATTAAAAAATAAATTCTTATCAAAAAATGAAAAAATGAAAAATTCATAAAATACGATTTTTTAATCGTATCAAATCGAGCTGGAAAAGTATTCGATGCTTTGAATAAATCGGCTCGATCGGTAAAGCAGAAATGAATAATAATAAAAAATCCCAAAACTCGATCGGTAAGGTAGGGAAAAATAATAAAAAAAATTCCTGAATTCGGAAAATCGCTGAATTCGATCTGCTTTCGATGTTCGATGTTCGTAGCAGCAACTCGCTTGGTACTATTTACTCTCTGCACAATTTACTCTGCACATATGTCTCGTAGGATAAGCGATCTATGTTTAGTGTTACGAATCGGGTCAATTCGTTCGGTCGCGCCGTCCGACGTCGGTACAAGCCGACGTCTTGTTGAGATTTCGCGATGCGTTTAGTCTACGAGTCGAATGATCTATAGTTAAGTATGGATCATTTGTTCTATACTTAAGTATAGATCATTTGTTCTTACTTAAGAATAGATCATTTATTCTATACTTAAAAATAAATCTATGATTTTCAGATCTATGATCCATAGATCTATGATTTTCAGATCTATGATCCATAGATCTATGATCTATAGATCTATGATCTTCAGATCTACGATCCATATATCTATGATCTTTGATTTATATTTGTAATTATAATTATGTGCATAGATCATATAATTATAATTGTAATATGTATCAATATAGATCTATGATCCATACATCGATGATCTATGATCTATATATCTATGATCCATAGATCTATGATCTATGATCTATATTAACTATTATAATTATGAGTACAGATCATATGATTATGATTATAATGATCAATACTTAAGTATAGATCATTCGTAGCGATCGGATCTCTATATCGATCGTCTGTACACAATAAAAAAATAAGTCACGTGATCGTTACATACAATTCTGTAAATAGGTCGATTCTCTAGTCCACCGATGACGAACACTCGACCCTTTAGAGGTACGAAGAGTGTCTTCAAATAAGCAGCAAATTATCATCATTACTATGCTCACTGTACATATTTACTACACTGACACTCGTAAAAAAAAAAAAAAATTCGAGCTTACCATTGTTCATCGCATTCGCTTCCGCAGCATCAAATTTCATGAATGTATCATATCTCCATCAATATAACAAATTCTCGGTGGTCGTGAAATTTGATTTTTTGATTTACGATTTTTTTTTCCCTTTTTACAATTTTACGATTTTTTTTTTTTTTCGTAAATTTTTAATCTACGATTTTACGATTTTCGCGAATAATTGCTTTCCTCAAAATTTTGCGAAAAAAAAAAAAAAAAAAAAAAATCAGTTTCGGGACCATCCGAAGATCCACGAATAAAACCGATCGATTCTCACGTACAAAATAATAATAATAATAATAATAGTATCAATCAATCAGATAATGAAAATTTCATTTGACTTTCGCTTCGGAGTCGCGATTAAATAATTTTTGCAGACGGCGCGATTTTTTTTATCATCACAATTTTTTTTCTTAAAAAAAAAAAAAAAAAAAATCAGTTTCGGGACCATCCGAAGATCCACGAAAAAAACCGAACGATTCTCACAAATAAAAAAAAAAATTTCTCAAAAAAAAAAAAAAAAAAAAAATCACCACTTCTATCGCCTTTATCACTTCGCTCTGTCTCTTTCGCGCCGATAAAAAAAAAACCACCTTTTCTCTTCGCACATTTGTATACTTCTATTTTTTCTTATCTTTTTTCAGCAGCTCCATCTTTCAACCCTAAGCCCCGACCCTTCTCCCTGACCCTCGCGTGAAGGTCAACCTGCGCGTCGAAAAAAATTCTCCAACGTCGATCTATATTTTATTTTTATTTATTTATTTTTATTTTATTTAAAAAATGTCCTTTCGCCAATTTTAGAGCCACAAAAAAAAATTGGACGGATTTTTATTAATTCGTCTGTATATTATATTCACGTGACTTATTGTGTAATAATTTATTTGCGACCTGCCGAGAGATTTATTAATCGTGAATCATCTAATGTGTAATAATTCTAATTAAATATCGATGATTGATCGATTATTTTGACACACGAAAATTATTATTATCATTGGTTCTGATGTTCAACGAGACGAGTCGATCGGAATAAAAAAAATCATTATCAGCGTCTGAAGTGACGTTAATTTTTTTTCTTCATTCCACTCATTCGCATAATCGCTGATGCGTTTTTATTGCATTTTTATTGCATTTTTATTGCATTTTTAGTAATTAAGTTATTAAATATATTGGTCCGGGTCTCAAAAATGACACTGTAATCGCTTTTCCTTTCGCCTATATTTTTCCCAATTTTTTTTTTTTTTTGGAAAAAAAATTTTTCGCATTTTTTAATAATTTTTATAAATTAATTACCTCGGCTCAGGTTGCAGGGAATTTTTTTTTTCAAAGCTTCAATTCCCCCAAAAAAAATCCCCCAGAAAAAAAAATTGAAAAAAAAAAATTGAATTTTTTTTTTTGATTTTCTCGCTTTATTTCCACAAATAATTTCGCTTCGCATTTAACAGCTTTATCTATATTTCCCAATTTTCAATTTTTCTTTACCTTAAGTCCCAAAAAAAAGTTCCCCAAAAAATCGCAATATTTTTTCGCTAGAATAATTTAGAATAATTTATCTTGCCTTCGCTTTTATTTCTAAAAATAATTACGCTTCGCTTATACTAATCGCTTATTTTTATTTTTCTCTTTTCTCTGTTCTCCACTAACCTCAAAATTTCCGCAAATCGCTAATCTCCCCAAAATGACCTCCAAAAAAACCTCAAAATTTCCGCAAATCACTAATCTCCCCAAAATGACCTCCAAAAAAACCTCAAAATTTCCGCAAATCACTAATCTCCCCAAAATGACCTCCAAAAAAAACCCCAAAAAAAAAAAAATCCGCAAATCACTAATCTCCCCAAAATGACCTCCAAAAAAACCCCAAAATTTCCACAAATCACTATTCTCCCCAAAATGACCTCCAAAAACCCCCCAAAAAAAAATCCCTTCGGTACCGGCGCGCTCGAAAAAAAAAAAAAAAAAAAAAAAAAAAAAAAAAAAAAAAAAAAAAAAAAAAAACAGAAAGCTACTACGAAGAATCCGACTATTACGAATCGACGGAGGCGGCCGCGCCGCCAGAGGACGAACCAAGGTCACGCTACGAGCAACATCAGCAGCATCTCCTCGACCAGCAGCAACCTCCCCGACCTCAATCCAGTTGCTCCTCAGTCCGAAACAAGAGCCTAATTTGGCCCCCCGTAAAATCCATCGAGGACATAACCTACCCCACTGCAAGCCCCATTTGGATCGACCCAAATCCGGTCCTGGACAGGCGACCTCGCCACAACGTCCGTGAAAAACGCACGACTCTTCAGGAAGCCTCCGAAGGTCGTTGCGGAAGTCGTTGCAGCAGCCATTGCTGCGTTCGCCACGAAGAGTACGAATCTCGTTGCGCCTCTTCAGCATCTTTCACCCGATTCAACCCCAACGACCTTGAGACCATGGATCGTACCAACCAACCCTTCTACCGCAAGGTCGAAATGTCAGAGACCCGAAGAGAGTGTCGTCAACCGGTTTACACTCCGCGACCTTCGTCGACCGACGGACTTCGAAGGTCACTGACCCCGACGAGGATCGCTCAACCGGTCCCGCGACCTTGGATGGCGACCGTGACCTCGGGGACCAGTGTCTACGGTCACGTGGAGCCACCTCCTCAGCCCGAACCTGAAGTCACCTGCACTCGAACCTGTCGATGTAAAATCATCTGCGAGAGGACATCCGGTCCTCAGGGTCCGGAACACGAGCAAAGTCACACCTATCGTGAGGTCTCCTGTGACCTCTGTCGACCTCCACCCCCTCCCAAACCCGTCTGCTGCCCCTTCAAGGTCACCGAGCCCGAACCTCAGCCAGAGGTCATTCGCGAGACCGACTCCGAGGTCGTTGACCTTTCCAAGGTCGTTCCCCCCGACGTCGCCATTTGCCCCAAGGGCGTCGAGAACCAACACAACCTCTTCACGGAGACCATGGAAAAGGACGTCGGTGACCTTCACATCAAGAAGACGACGATCTACGAAAAAACCGTCGAACTGCTGTCACCAGATCAGATGACCTCGACTGACCTTGAAGAGCAAGGTCGGGACCAGCGAGACCAGCAGTCAATTTCCGCCCCCGAACCCTGCCAGTTGACCTCTGAGGAGGAAACCTGTCAACGAAGCTCGGTGACCTTGGACCGTGAAGTGGAGAACATTTCAGGTCGTCGAACGACCGTCGAATCAACAGAAAAGCTGACCTCAGCCATCGACACGGCGAGAATAATGGAGGAAGCCCGGAAGGAGGAGGAGGTCAAGCGTCAGGAGTACCTGAAGATATGCCAAGAAGAGGAGCAACGTCTTCGTCGTCAGGAAGCCGAGTGTCAGGAGCAACAGCGTCGCTACGAAGAGGAACGAGCGAAAAGACACCAAAAGAAACACGTAGCCTTCAGCCAAGGTGGTACCCAAGGTCACGGCGAGGTCATCCGCGAATCCTGCAAACCTGAAGAGTCCTACCGACGCGAAGAGTACGTCGAGCAAAGTTGCAAGAAAAGTGGTACCCAAAGTGGTACCCAAGGTCAAGTCGAGGTCATCAGCGAATCCTGCAAACCTGAAGAGTGGTACCAACGCGAAGAGTACCACGAAGGCACCTGCGGTCAACCCAAGGACACGGAACGTTACCGCGAGCTCACCGAGGAAATCGAGATCCAGGAGAACCTGAAGACGTTGGAGGACGAGCGTCGTCAGAGTCTTCGGGAACAGGTCGAGGTTCACCAGTGCCTCAGGGAACAACAGCAACCCGAAAAACGTCAAACTCTTCAGGAACGAAGATTTTATGCAAGGTTCCGTGACACTCCGGCAGAACGTGAAGAGCGAATCGCTCAGTTCCAACGAGAACAGCAGGTTGAACAGGTTCAGGAGACCTGTCAACGAAAACATGTTCAGTTCGCAGGTCAATCGGAAGGGTCATTGCCACCTTCGAGCATCAAAAATGCGACTGCTAAGGAATGGAAGTCAGAAATGTGCAAAGCCTTGACGACAGCTCCCGATCGTCCTTACTCGCCCTTCGATTGTCAAGGTCAAGGTGAAATCCAAGGTCAAGGTCAAAACCAAGGTCAAGGTCAAAGCCAAGGTCAGACCTGTCAAGGTCGTCAGGATACCTGTCAAGGTCAAGGCACGAGGTCGACCTGTCAAGGTCGTCAGGACACCCAAACGACCTTGAAGACGACCTGCCAGCGTCGCGAGGATGATGAAACGACCTCAAGAACAGTCTACAGCACCGAGGTCAGATACGAAGAGACCAGAGCCCCATGTCCTCCAAGGTCAAAGCCTCAACCCTTCTGCCCTGAAGAGAGACCAGTGTCACCCTTCCAGTCGGCCTTGATGACTGCTCCCGAACGACCTTACACGCCCTTGGGACGCGAGGCCGGCGAAGGTTACGACAGTGTCATCTGCGTCGACCGATCGCAGACACCGGTGAACTCGGTGACCCGTGAAGGTTATTGCCACCCTGCAGAGATCCTCTATACCGATGACAAGACCCGGGAGGCAAGGTCAAGGGAGAGGAACCTGAGGAAGGTCGAAGGACCTCAACCATTGCCGATTCCGCCGCAGGACCATCGACTGAGGGACGCGGGATCGGTATCACCTTGCCGATCGCGACCTTCGACCCCGAAGGATCGGTCCTTGATGACTGGGCTGAAGAAACCTGGTACCATACCTTCTTATCAGAGGTATCTGGTATCGATGCAGCATGATGCGGTGGAATCGGCGCCATATGTGCCCAGCCGATCGCCGACACCTTGCCGATCGAAGTCACCTGCTGCCGGTCCACCGGAAGCTCCTTGCTTCAGGGCTCAAGCCCCTAGAATCAGGGATAGTCCTCCGCCATGTCGACCTTGCGAGACCTTGAAGAGACCCGAGCATCGGGAGTGCGTTTCTTATCACATGGAAGAGGACACCCCTACCGGTCATCGGGCTCAGGCCTATCACGGGATAAGGTCATACCGATCTGACTGCGACACGAGCTGCGATCGCAGCCAAGGTCAATCCAAGGCCGAGGAGTACGAGAGAAGCGACGAGAAATCGGTAGTGAAGGTCGAACGATCGGATGATACCGATCCACCGAGCTGCGGGATCGGTAAGGTCAATCGGGTCCAACCGACTCTGGCCTGTCCGTTGGCTCACTGCTCAGGGTCAGATCGGTTCCCGAAGACCGGCGTTCGCGTACTTCCGCCGTGTCCGCCACCGATCACTCAGGTTACCGATCGTCGGTACTGTCACGAACGAACGACAGTGACCTCCGACACCTGCGGCGCCGATTCGAAGGAGATCGGCAAGGAAACTCGCCGATTTTGCCAGGAGCGAACGACCTTGACCTCGGGCCACCCCAGCGCCGATTTTGGAGGGGTTCGCGGAGAGATCGGTAACGAAAACCGCCGATTTTGCCAGGAGAGAACGACCTTGACCTCCGACATGCCCGGCGCCGATTTCGGAGGAGTTCGCGGGGAGATCGGCAAGGAGATCGGTAACGAAAACCGCCGATTTTGCCAGGAGAGAACGACCTTGACCTCCGACATGCCCGGCGCCGATTTTGGAGGGGTTGGCAAGGAGATCGGTAAGGAAATCGGCGCCAATTGCCCCAATTCTGGGGTAACGATCATGCCTTGTAAAGCGACGAGTGGCTCTGGCACCAAAGCTGGAATCGTGGTCATGCCCTGCGAAGGATCGGCAACCGATTCCTGCGCACGCGCAGGGATCTGCGTCACACCGACGCCCGATCGATCGGGCGTTTGCGTCTCGCCGGTTGCGCATGGAAAATCGGCAGTCAATTGTGGAAAATCGGCAGCAGGACCGCGATCGGGTGGCTGTACCATCGATATCGGCAATTGTCCGGCTTCGGGGGTTAGGGTCGCTGCTTGTGGCGATGGTTCGGTGTGCGTGGCGCCATGTTCGATTCCCGGTTACGCGCCGGTCCAGTGCCCCAAACCGATCCTGAAGAGTCCCTGTCCGCGTGCCGATCTTCCCTATCCGCAGATCCCACTTCCCTGCGACGATCCCGAAAAATCGGCTTTTCCCTGCGACACTTGTCCCCTGAAAACCCAGGACCAACCGATTTCCTCGGCTTCCGCTTGCCGATCTTCGGCTGCTACCGATCAGAGCTTTCAACCGATTCGCGAGCAGCCGAAAACTAACCTCAGCAGTCAACTGACGCGACTCACTGTCAAACGTGACAAGCACGTGGTGCAGCTTTTCAAGCCTCAGCCGCAGCCGACGAATCGATGCTTGATTAACGATACTCAGTGTCGGACGAGAACCGATTGTCGCGGTGCCCCGATTCCCGGACCAAATTTTCGTGCCCAACAACCACCAAATTTGTCGTCCCAACCGGATTTAGGTAGCGGTGTCGGGGGTCCAGGCGGTGCCGGGGGACGGAGCGGGAAATTTGCCGGGAGCAGCGCACCGAAGAGGGGAAGGGGCATTCTTAATCAGGCCGGCGGACCGGGATCGCGCCAGCCGCTGTGCGGCCATTGCAACGGACACGTCAGGTAGATGACGTCAGTCCGGATGTCAATCTGACATTTTTGTGATTTTTTTACAGCTTTTTTGTGCTATTAACGAATTTAATATTAACGATAATAATAATATTACATTATAATAATAATATACAATATTATTATTATTATTATTTGATAATAATGATTATAATAAAAATAATTATTATAAACGATAATAATAATATTGCAATATTATTACTGTATTATTATATTGTATTGTACTATTATTATTATTGATAATAATAATATTGCAATATTATTATTATTTGGCGGGCGATTTATTTATTTTATTGTGTTTTTTTTTTTTTTTTGACAGGCGAATTTTGCTTATTATTAACGATTGTGTTTTTAATCTTGTTATTATTATTATTATTATTATTATTATTTGACAGGCGAATGATTTTTATTAATATTGATTAATTGTGTTTAATTTTAACAATTTTTTTAGCTTTCATCGTCGACGAGAAGAACGAGTAATCATCCAGCACGATTTTTTTTTAAATAATTAATATTGCATTTGTTGTTATTTTTGAATTAATTTTTTCCAGCTTTAAAAAAAAAAGTTTGACGCATGGTTTTTTTTTTGACAGCTAACAAAGAAAACATTAACAGCGCCCTAAAACCCGTTTGCTGTGTTTGCGACAAAGAAATAACCAGGTTTGTAATTAATTAACGGAATGTTGAATAAATTGACGATTATTATAATTTTTTTTTTTTTGGTTGATAGGGGACCATTTATTACGGCTCTTGGGCAGATTTGGTGCCCGGAGCACTTTGTCTGCGTGAACTCGCAATGTCGGCGAGCGCTGCAGGACATCGGCTTCGTCGAGGAGAAGGGTCAGCTTCACTGCGAATATTGCTTCGAGCGATTTATCGCTCCGTCGTGCAACAAATGCAACAACAAAATTAAGGGCGTAAGTGGACATTAATAAAGAATTTTTTCAAAAAAAAAAAAAAAAAAAAAAAAAAAAAAAAAAAAAAAAAAAAATCCATTAAAAAAATTAAATGGAATTATACTGTATTAACAATTAATTAAAATTCGTTGGATATGTAATTGAAAATTCATTTTTTTAATTATTATTATTATTATTTTTATTACATGGAATTATATTGTATTAAAAATTTATTAAAGAAATGAAATGGAATTATATTTCATTGAAAACTAATTAAAATTCTTATTATTTAAAATTATTATTTTAATTATTATTGTTGTTAATATTGTTATTATTATTTTTATGACAGGATTGTTTGAACGCTGTTGGAAAACACTTCCATCCAGAATGTTTCAACTGCTCTTACTGCGGAAAGCTCTTCGGCAACAGTCCCTTCTTCCTTGAAGAGGGTTTGCCCTACTGTGAATCTGGTAAAAAAAAATTTTATTTATTGTAAATATGGAATTTATTTTGAATTTGTAACAGTAAATAAAATTATATTTCGTTTTTTAGATTGGAACGAACTGTTTACGACCAAATGTTACGCCTGCGGTTTCCCTGTGGAAGCTGGGGACCGTTGGGTCGAGGCCCTCAACAACAATTATCACAGCCAGTGCTTCAACTGCACGGTAATTAATTAATTAATTAATTAAAACACATTTTAAGACGTTTGGCGAAATTCTGCCATCTTTTTCTACTTGTGTTCCAAATTTGGTTGATTTTCGATGCACCGTTTCGGAGATAATGGGTTTTGAAATCTCGAGGTGGAGGGTTTCTAACCTCACTTTTCGGTTTTTTGAGTCTTCTGGACGAACGGTTTATCGTATCTCGGAACGAAAAAGCTTAAACCAATTCTGCCATATTTTTTCACATTTTGTCCAAATTTGAGCCCTTAATGTTAAGTGGGTTAAGAGAAAATGGGGTTAAAAAATTCGAGGTGGGGAAATTTTGCTGATTTTTGATACACGACGGCGAAATTTTTTTCTATTAAAAAAAAATGTATAAATGTTAGGAAAATATCACTTAGCACCTTTTTTAAATTGTTTTGACGTATAAAATAAATTAATTAATTAATAAATAAATGAAATTTTATTTTTCAGATGTGCAAAAAGAACCTCGAAGGTCAGAGCTTTTACGCCAAGGGCGGACGTCCCTTCTGCAAGAATCATGCGCGCTAAATAAAGGTTAACTTAGCCCAAATACATCTGAACTCTCGAAATAAATTCGAACGAACGAGAGCAACAAAAAAAATCCCTAAAAAAATGAACCGAGTGAAAAAAATCGACTCGTTATTGTTATTTATTATTCATATTCGTTTTATTGTGTTTTATCATTTCGTGCGATGATAGCTTAAAAAAATTATATAGAAGCTGAAATGCCTAAACTAAAATCTGTGACTATAAAAAAAAATTGGGAAGCTACAATATTTTAGCTTTTCGTTGTCGTTCGTAATAATATTGCGTATAATTAATTTAATTAATTGCGTATAATAAAAAAATCGATGAGTCATTTGGCAATCAATTTACTATTATTAATACATATAATTAATTATGTATATTAATTATAGTAAATTTATGGACAGATTGATCATCGGTTTTATTATTAATTATATATAATTAATTAATTAAGCGAATTTTGTGCCTATTTTACATCTCGACGGATTTACATAAATATAAATAAAATCGAAAGAGGATGTTACCGAAAATTGTGCCATTTTCGTCGAGTGCCAAAAAAAAAAGTCATAAATGTACAATATTAATGTAACACATTTTTGGCACGAATTTACGATTAAAAAAATAGTGACGTAAAATTAGCTATTAAGAAAATTAAAAAACAAAAAAAAATTATTGGATGAAAAAATTTGATTGGAAGATTCAGTGAGAAAGGGAAAAAGAGCGAGAATGATAAATCGTGTAACTGAACTAACAGAAATTTTCCTTTTTTTTCGAAACGACTAAGCTTATGATAAGATTGTTCCGCGATGCGGGTAAAGCCTATGTAGCTGTGTTACGTGTTGCTTAAAAAAATAAACTGATTGTTTAGTCAAATTTTTTTCGGTCCGAAAGGATCCGAATTGGTTTGTGGCTTTTTTATTGGTAGGTTTGACCCAATTTTGGACAGATTTTGGACAGGTGGAACCAATTTTTGGACAGGTTGAACCTAAACTTGGACCAGTTTTGGACCATTTTTTGGACAGGTTGGACCAAATCTTAGACCAATTTTGGAGAGTTTAGGTTTACAAAATTCGCAAAAAAAAAAAAAAAAAAAGAATAAATTGGAGATGCATTTATAATAAAATTTTCAAGGTATACATCTTTATTTAAGGCTACTACAGTTTTTTTTATCAAACGACTACAATTCTGTGTCTTAATAAATAAAAATTCAAACTCCTAAAATGAAAATTCGTAAATTCTAAAAATGCCCAAACGCAGATTGAATGCTGACATAAATATAATAAAGTATTAAATAATACAAATATAAAGGTAAACAAACTCAAAGATACGAATAATAATAATGATAATAATCGCGAAAATAAAATACCGCAAATAAATTATTTTTATGGTGAAATAATCACGAAAATAAAATTCCACAAATAAATTATTTTCATGGTGAAATTATCACGAAAATGAAATAATACGAAAAAAAAAAAAAAAAAAAAAAAAATACGCATGATGAAATAATCGCGAAAATAAAATACCACAAATAAATTATTTTCGTGATAACGAAAATAAAATAATACGGATAAAATAATCTCTAAAATAAAAAAAATCGAGATTAAATCGCCAAACTTATAAAATAGGTACAAAGCCACCGCCATTGGCCACAACTGGAGCAGCAGTCGTAGTCCCCACATTTCTCGACCTTGCGAACGGAAGTCGTTGCTGCCATCTTTGCGACGGTTGGGGTCCAAAAGACCCCTCTCCCGGATCATCATAAATCAATGGTGGATCGTGAAAAGCAGTATAATGAGCCGTTTCGTATGGTGCCCCATAGCCCCTCGATGGTGGACCATAATTGTAGGACGGTGGACCATAAGCATATGGGGTCCCATAATTCGTGGAAGGTGGTCCATAATTATGGGATGGTGGTCCATAATTATCCGATGGGGCCCCATAAGTCGCTTGTGGGGTGTCGTAGGTGAAACCGATGTTGTCGATATTTTGGGGATTTCCACCATAATAATAACCAGGTCGATGGGTCGAATTTCCAAAGTCGGTCGTATTTGTTAAGGTTCCATTACCATCGACCTCACCGGATTCCATTGAGGTCGAATTGTCAGGCGTATTTGTTGTTGCAGTTTGCTTAGCATTCGTATTTTTTCGGGATCCGTTTTTCGAACCTTTTTTGGTTTTTACGACCTTTCGGGTTATCTGATTTAATTAAAAAATTAAAATAAATATGAAAATTAAATAAAATATGAAATTTAAAAAAATGAAAATTCAAATTTTGATTTTAGTTTCGGTTTTTATTTTATTTTATTTTTCTTTTTATTTAATTCAATTTTCATTTTTTGGTTCATTTGGTTTTCGCTTTTTATTTCATTTTTATGTCTTATTAAATTTTTATATCTTAATATGATTTTTTTTTTTTTTTTTTTTTTTTTTTTTTTTTTTTTTTTTTTTTTTTTTTTTTTTTTTTTTTTTTTTTCATGGAAATTGAATAAAAAGCGAAAATCAAATCAAATAAAAAGTGAAAGTCAAATCAAATAAAAAATGAAAACTAAAGTCAATAAAAAACGAAAATTAAATAAAAATAAATGATAATGAAATTAAACATACTTACAAATAAAAATTTATGCAGGAATTAAAAAAATAAAAAAAATAAATTAATAAATTAATCATACAAATAAAAATTATTTATGCAGCAAAAAAATAGGAAAAAAATTTCACCTTTTCCTCCGAATCGTCAATTTCTTCAGCATCGATTTTTATTTTCTGCTGCTTCTTCTTCTGTTTATTCGCTGATTTTTTTATTTTGTCCTTTCGTCGTTTTCGATCATCGACGATTTTTTCGGAATTGTTGTAATATTTGTTGGAATCGTCGAAAGGCTGACTGAGTCGTTCGACGAGATTGTAAAGCGCCTGAATCGATTGGTGAACCGCACTTTGAGACGGATAAGGGTCATAGGTCACCGCTATATAAGGTTTGAAATTTCCCGGCGACGAATTCGACTGAGAAATTCTCGCCGAAGGTGTCAAATTGGTCCCCAAGGTCAATGGCAATGCGCCTCCAAAATCGAGTCCAGCGACGATCGAAAATTTTGGCAACAGTTTTGGATTTCTCGATGAGGTCAAATTTCCGGCTCGAGAAATTCTGTTAGTTGAATTTTGCGAAATTTTGCCGTTTGAAGGAAAATCCAAATTTAGGGTCCAAGGCTGGAAAATTGATTTTGACCTTGGAACCAAATTTTCGCTGAAGGTCGAAATGTTGGAACTTCTGACTTCTGAAATTTTAGAAATAATTTTGGATTATTTGTTTTGTTTTTTTTTTGTATTTTTGTAATTATTTTTGTATTTTTGAAATTATTTTTGTAATATTTTTGGATTTTTGTAATTTTTGTCAGATCAAATCCCAAAATTTATAACATTTTGGTGACAAAATTTAAAAAATGTGGAAAATTATTTTTCGCATTTTTTGGGTTTTCAAACTTTGCGAAATCGAACTTATTTTTTGCGAAAATGGAAAAATTTGTGATTTTCGAGGGTTCGACTTTAAAATTCTGTAAAAAATTGAAAAATGATGACAAATTATTCAGCTTTGCGTCATTCTTTTCGTTATTGATTTTTCTTTCAAACAAAAAAAGAAAATCCAGATTCCGCTAATCCAAAAAAAAGTTACATCAATTTTAGTGAGGCGACGAAATTTCGAAAAAATTAAAAAATCATTTTTCGCTTTTCCTCAAATTTTTTATTTTCCAAAAGGGGAACAATTTAAAAAAAACTGTTATATTTTTTCACCGTTCGAAATCGAAACATTTTTTCCCAAAAAAACGTAAAATAAATAAAAAAATTTGATAAATGGGAATTTATTAAAAAATAAAAAAAAATTCTTACCTTTCGTCAGAAGAATTATAGCAAAAACTGATATAACGAAACGATACATTTTCACCATTTTGACCATTTTGACCGTTCGACGTCCGTCGAAAGACTGACGATAGAATTCTGTCGGTTCGCCGGTTTACATCCTCGTCGAATGCGGGTATTAAATCAGCCCTCATGTTTAGGGAAAGTGAAATAATCTATCTTATCACCAAACCACTTTCATGAATATTGCTTCCCTCCATTTTCCAAATCGTCGAGAAAGTTGGTCGAAAGTAAAATAAAACAGTAAAACACTATTTTATTGCTCAGAAATCGATTCGACAATTTCATCAGATTCAAATTTGGCGCTCGATGCGCGCGCAGCTTAAATATCGACGCCCCCAAAAATGGCGGAAATAAAATGAGACCCATTTCCGGTGTAAACAGAAATCACGTTTTCCCTATTTTCAGCTGTTTTTTAGCTGTCAAAAGTGATTAATAAATTGATAAATAAAAAAAAAAAGATGGCGGAAGTTGAGTGCGATTTCGCGAAACCGGAAATGCAGGAAGCTCGAGCTTTTTTGCGCGAAAGATTTCTTCGAGTCGTCACTGGAATCGTCGGTAAGCTTTTTTTTCCAAATTAGGATTATTATTATTATTATTTTAGTCGAATACAATTTGTTTTGGAATTTTTTTTGGTTCGTTTGAGTAAATTTGTAAATTTTCTCAGCTATTCAATTTGTAATGAATTTTATTATTACTATTTATTATTATCATTATTTCAGTCGTATACATTTTTTTGGAATTTTTTTTTGGATCTTTTGAGTAAATTTGGAAATTTTCTAAGCTATTTAATTTGTAATGATTTGTATTATTATTATTATTTTAATCAAAAATAATATTTAAGGAATTTTTTTTGGGTCGGAAGAGTAAATTTGTAAATTTTCTCAGCGATTCAATTTGTAAAGAATATTATTTTCTTTATTATCATTATTTTACATGTTATAAATATTTACATTCGGAGTTTGTTTTTTTTTTTTTTAACAGGAAAACACGCTGAGTTTTATCTCCACGAGAACTCCAAAGTCGCTGGCGAGTTTCGAGGCTGCGATGTCGACGGCCTGGAAATTTATGTGCGAAACTTGGAGACTCCGTTGGGAAAAGTTCCCGAAGCCATTTTGAGGTCCACCGATGTGATTCACTTTGATGTCAGCGACATCAATGTTCAACGATAAGTCTGCGATTACCATTTTTTTGAGTTCGCTGCACAAAACTGATCTCATTGACTCTTTTTTTTTGGCTGCGACGAAACCATTTCGTTGCGTTGCAAAATATGAATTTTATCAACGAGGGTAAAAAGTAAAACCCAATAATTGCCAATGTTGCAATTTTCGCAGCGAAAGCCAACGAGTCGAAATAAAATTACAGTTTACGAAATGCGCAGTCGAAGATAAATATAAATTGAATGCAAATGGCTCCGGAAAATGATTTTCTCCAACATTAAACAGTCTGAAATACTTTGTCGACTCTTCCCAATAAAAAAAATTTAATATTACGCTCTAAGATCTTCGCATATTCAGCATCGTATTTATTTCTGATATTATCCTCCTCAGATGATCGATTATTTCCTTTAGGTGACGATTCTTCGCAACGACTTGCTGAAAAATAAAAAAATAAAAAAATTAGTATCAAAATTTGGAAACTTTTTGATTGTCTCCGATTGAGTATTAAAAAAAATGGAATGAAAACCTCGACTCGAAAAATAAAATGGGTATCGAAACCCTAAAATGTCTCCGATTGAGTATAAAAAAAAAAAAATTCTACGAACCTCCATCGCTTCTTTGCATTCTTCGCAAGCGAGTCTATAGGCTTCCGAAGTCTTTTTCTCATCAGATTTCATATCCCATTCCTCCTTCAGTGGAATCAGACTCTCAATATGAGTATATTCCATTCCCTGAAGCTGACAATTCTCATTGCACTTCTCATAGATGAGTCTCAGCCTTCGGAACAACAATTTCATCATTCGCAACTGTTCCAAAACTTTGGCTTTTTTGTCGTTGGCGACATTTGCACCTTGCGCAGTGCCTAAAATTCAATTATTGTTATTATTATTATTACTATTATTATCATTATTATTACTATATTTTATTTATTAATAAAAATTACTCGCAGCGAATAAAAATCGAGTCTTAAAATCAATTCTAAGAAAATTCTTTACTAGAAAAGAAAATTCTTCGTAAATAACTTTTTTGATATTCTTATATTAAAAAATTGCTCCCAGCGAATAAAAATTGAGTCTCAAAATCAACTTTAAGAAAATTCTTCTCAACTTTTCCCTTATTTAAATTAATTAATTGCTCATTAAAAAAATTGCTGTAAAAATATTAAAAAATTACCATTGGGTGGCTGAAGGACCTTCAGCGTCTGAAAAATTTCCAGCGCTCTGCTAATAATATCCTGAACAGTTTCTTGTCCAAATTTGCACAAATTTACAGTATTGAATTCCTGTTTTTGCTGCTGCTGCTGCTGTTGAACCGGAGGCTGCGTTGGAGGCACCGGAGTCTGCGGAGTGGTCGCCTGGCCACCGCCCTGACTGTTCGGTTGCACATGAGGCGGTTGCTGCTGCTGCTGCTGCTGCATCTGCATCTGCTGCTGCTGCTGCTGCTGCTGCATCTGCATCTGCTGCTGCATCACCGACTGCTGAGCCATTTGCTGCTGCTGCTGCTGCTGCGCCATAACTTGCTGCGGACTTGGCATTCCCATCGAACCCGACCCAACTCCACCGACTCCTCCGCTGACTCCGACGCCAACACCAAATTGTTGCGGACTAACCATTCCTGCGTAATTGGAAAAAATGATAGCTCCAAAATAGCATCGATAGAGCTGGAAAGGAAATTCCAGCTCAAAATTGTATCGATTGAGCTGGAAAGGAAATTTCAGCTCAAAATTTTAGCTCGATTGAGCTTGAAAATAAAATTCAGCTCAAAATTGCATTGATTGAGCTGGAAAGGAAATTCCAGCTCAAAATTTTTGCTCGGTTGAGCTGGAAAATAAAATCCAGCTCAAAATTGTAACTCGATTGAGCTGAAAAATATATTTCGGTTCAAAATATTGACTCGATTGAGCTGGAAAGTAAATTCCAGCTCGAATTATTGACTCGTACGAGTTGGAAAAAAAATTCCAGCTCAAAATTTCAGCTCGATTGAGCTGAAAAATTAAATCCAGCTCAAACTTTTGGCTCGGATGAGCCGGAAAATATATTTCGGTTCCAACTATTGGTTCGATCAAGTTAAAAAATTAAATCGAGCTCAAACGTTTGGCTCGGATGAGTCGGAAAATATATTTCGGTTCCAACTATTCGTTTGATCAAGTTAAAAAATTAAAACCGGCTCAAATTATCGACTCGCCCAAATCTGGAAAATAAATTCCAACTTGACGGAGCCTCAAAATTACTGCGCACTTACCTCCTTGCTGAAGTCCCATCAAACCGGAAACCATCTGACCTCCGCCGAATTGGCTCCGCATAGCCGACTGCTGAGCCCCCGGAAAACCCGTCGGAAATGGATGTTGCTGGCCGGCCATTTTGTTTTTTACAACTTAAACTAATCACGAGCCTTTTTTATCAACAATATTAACCACAATTTCAGCCTTTTGAGGAAATTTACATATTTTGAGGTTAGGACGTCCTTTTTAGGAAATCGCCCTTTTTTAGTGGTTTTGAGGTTATGAGTCGATCGGTGTCACTCGAAAAGTCGTAGATAACGATTTTTTGGATGTTTAATTAAGGATTCGTTTATTATTTATAAAGGTTTTTAGAAGTGAGGTTAGGATTTTTAAGACTTCGCTTACGCAGCTTTGGAGGTTATGTTGACGTTTTCGCGACGAATTATGTTGACGTTTTCGGCCGATTCTTCCGATTCGACATTTTCACCGAATTTGAGTCCGAAAGACCGAAAGTGCAACGTTCGTTGCACTTGTTATTGACATTGGTCGCGGAAAAAAAACAACACACGACTAACAACGCAGACGGAATCGACCGACGTCCAAAATTCGATCGTCGCGACATCTGAGCGGAAAAATGCGGCAACTTTTCGCAATGCGATCGATTGATTGGTCGAAAGCTAACCCAGCAGTAGTGCAGCCAATCGGAGCACTGATTGGTTTTATTACCACAGTCGGTAACAAAAACGGTAAAGTAAAGTAAAGAAACCTATTTTACCTATATCACCAAATCTTCTTTATCGACTGTCGATCACCAAAGTAAGGAATAATAATAAGCAGCCTATAAAATCATTGCAGATGACGTCCAATCAAATTCGACGAACTCGCCTCGCACTTCGCACTGATTGGTCGAAAGCTATAACGCTGCTGTATTGCAGCCAATCGGAGGCTCGCTTCTGGCGACTCTGCCCTCTGATTGGCTGAAAGTGTTTAAGTCGTACACTGCTTCGCAGCGAACGTAAACAATCAGTTTCGGTCGAGACGACTGTGGCTTCTTAAACAAATTGACGAAAACCTACAAATAAACAAATTAACGATGCCTCGTTACAAGGAAAAGCCGCGAGACGATCGAGAGGATCGAGAGGATCGAGAAGATCGAGAAGATCGACGCAGACACGATCGGAAACGCAAAGGTCAGACAACAAACCAATCGAAACCAAACATAACCTCAAAATTAAAAAATATTCGTAATTGCGTTGACAAATGATTTTCGAGGTATCAATATTATTAATAACCAATGGCAATTACTTAATAGTCAATTCTTCGGCTTTAACTACTATTATAAACTGTAACCATATATGAACTCCGAAATATGGTTTCGATGCTGTAATCGTTCCGATTGGCGGTTGCCGATTGCTTCGGCGTTCAGCATTTTTCTATTTATTTCTTATTCACAGCAATCGGTCGTTTTTAGTTATCGAAAGGCTTTTCAGATCCGCTGGGAAGTATAATAACAATAATAACAATAATAATAATAATAACTATTTTTTTATTTATTTTATTCATATTAAAGTCCATTAAACAACCGAAACGTTAAACTTGGCTAAGCGAAGTCGCATTATTAATTTCCAGGCCGTCCGCTCGATAACGAAGATTCCGACAACAGTTATCCGAACGATCGGGAAAGGAATAGACCGTCAAACTATTCCGGCAGAAACGATCGAAATTATCAAAACGATCGAAACGATAGAAATGATCGTAGCGATCGAAATGATCGAAACGATCGATTCAATAACCGAGACAGAAATCCTCCAAACGAAAGGAATCCGAGAAGAAGGTTCGACAATTCGGACAGCAGAGCTGAAAACGAACCATCTCCGGAATGGGGCTCTCGTCGAAATATCAAAGACGATCCGGATAAAAAAAATGTCGAAAAGGACAAACCAAATTTTGGGCTTTCGGGGAAATTGACGGAGGATGCGAATACAGTGAACGGAGTGGTGATTAAATATTCTGAGCCGCAGGACGCAAGAAAACCGAAGAGACGATGGCGACTTTATCCTTTCAAAGGGGAAAAAACGCTGCCGACGCTTTACGTTCATCGTCAGTCGGCTTATTTGATGGGAAGGGATCGAAAAATTGCGGACATTCCATTGGATCATCCTTCGTGCTCGAAGCAACATGCGGTTCTGCAATACCGACTGACGACATTTCAGCGCGAAAACGGAGGCGAAGGGAAACGATTGAGGCCCTATTTGATCGATTTGGAATCGGCGAATGGGACTTTTGTGAATAATGTCAAATTGGAGCCGAAAAGGTATCACGAATTGTTGGAACGCGATGTTCTTAAATTTGGATTCAGTTCGAGGGAATACGTTTTGCTGCACGAACAGAGTCGAGACGATGCTCTTGATGATGATGTTCCCATTTCCGGTGCAACTGAAACGTAATTCGATAAGGATTAAGGGTTTTTTTTTTTGGTGAAATTTGCAGCATTTCTGGTTAATTTCGATGAATTTTTTATTAATTATTATTTAATTATCGATGGATTTTTGATTAATTTCGATAAATTTCGATGAAATTTCGATAAAATTTCGATGAAATTTCGATGAAATTTCGATGAAATTTTGATAAATTTCGATGAAATTCGATAAATTTTAATGAAATTCGATAAATTTCGATAAACTTTCGATAAATTTCGATAAATTTCGATGCTGTAAATTTCGATGCTGTAAATTTCGATAAATTTCGATAAATTTCGATGCTGTACATTTCGATAAATTTCGATAAATTTCGAATGCTGTAAACTTCGTTAAAATTTACAGCATTTAGTAAAAAAAAAAAAAAAAAAAAAAAAAAAAAACACTACAATTTTATATTTGATTTGTCATTAAAAAAATCCCCAAAAAATCATTCAAAAAACAGGCTTCACACTAGATGACCCCCTTAATGTAAATACTTCGAAAATACTACTATTGTGATATAGTATTGTTGTACAAAAAAAATATAACCGTATCTGTAAATTATTATCTGCCTTTTTTTTTTTATTAAAGCTCAGTTTTTCGCCATTTTTTTTTACGATACTTGCGAATTCCTTCAATTGTATTAAAAAAAAATTATAATAATAAAAATAATAATAATTTAGTAGTTAGTCGTATTGAAAAAAAATGTCAGCGCCGTCAGTTTGTGTATTTAATGTGTTTAATATAAATAGATGGTACAAAATTTCGCAATTTGTGTCACCAGTCATTCAATTTATTTACAACAAATTCTTTATACATTTAAAACAGTCGTTCAGCCGCCGTTAATTGTCGGCGACATTAATTCTATACAAAGGATTTTCACTTCTAACACTAAAACACAACTTTTTTTATTTATATATATTTTTATATATAAATAATCGAGGCACTTAATTTTTTTATTGCTAAATCACGCAATTATTCTAATTTTTCGGGTACACCCGTTAAAAATTGTCTTATGCAATATTTACAAGATTACAACATTTGCGCGCGTTTTTTATCGAATGAAAATACTACGTTTTTTTTCCTTTTAAAAATTAACGATTCAACGAATAATAAATATTCTAGAGTATTTTTATCGTCTAAAAGTGGAAAGATTTTTGTGATTTGTCGTTCGTGGAAGACGATTTAATACTTGGGACCTATATAAAATTTTAGGAATATATATGTATAATTTTTTTCTTTTTCAATTAATTTTTTTCAAATTAATTAATTTTTTACAGAATTAAAAAAAATTGATTTTTTTTTCTGATTGTCAGACTGCAATGGAAACAAACCACAGTGAAATATAATCTCTCCATAAATCTACAAAAAAAAACATAACTTACGATGCAACTTTACTATATAGTAACTTCCATGTGAAAAAACTTAACGAGTCTTTACAGAAATGCATAACAAAATTTTCCGCGCGTCCCTGATTTATTTTATTTTATATTTAACATTGTGAATACGATACGAAACTGAGCAAATAAAAAAATCTTACGTTTATGTTTATTCTACGTTCAATAAATAAATTAGTCGATATAATAACTACGGAAGAAAATTATTTGTGGCGCACGCGCGGAATTATTAATTATTAATGCGCGTGCGCGACTTTTTGGCAGTCGAACTTTTCATTAAAAAATTTCGTCGCTTATTTTACTCCTCATTTTGTAATTTTAAATTACAGATTTTTCAAAATATTTTTATTCAATTTATTTTAGTTAAAATTTTCGTTTTTTCGTTTCATTTCGTCGCAAACGTTTTTGTGATTTAAAAAATTTTAATTGAAACATTTTACTGAATATCAATTTTTTTGATATATTTGTCAAAATATCCATTTCGAGGTTTTCTCAAAAATCGTCGAAAAATAGATAAAAAATATTTGGCTGATTCCAAAAATTCGTAAAAATTCGTAAAATTTATGTAAAATCGGAAAAAAAAATTAGTTGACTCGAGCAACATTGGAATTCAAATTTGAGTAGGTAACAATGGCGCCACCGTCGTCCAATTCCAGTGACTGACCCAACAAATTGGTCAGCGCCCTCTGAGTACTAATAACCAATGGAATATTAGCTTTTCCCAAATTCGAATGACTCAACCTACTCCCAATTTTCGTCGAATTTTTCTCATCCGGCAAAACGTTCGAAATTTTCATCGGAAGACTCTGCTGCGAATTGATCAACGAAGACGATGGTCGAGTCGAAGGCGCAGAACTCATCGTCGATCCAACCGAACTGCAACTTCTGACCTCCAAACTCGTCTCCGAACCTTTTTCCCCATCATTTCCCCCCCTTTCCAATTTTTCCCGCCCATTCAAAAACAATGGCGACGCATTTGACCTACAAACTGACCTTCGAATCGGCGAACTGACCCTCAAACTTTCCAAAGTTTTGCTCTTTTCCCGAATATTCGCCACGCAAATCATTTTTCTCTCCGGCAAATTCAGACTCGTCACCGAAGATCGTTTTTCCGAAGATCCATTTTTCTGACCTTCCCCAACATTTTCCATTTTTCCGGAATTTTTTCGTTTCCCAAGGGTCAAGGTCCCATTTTGCTCGGTGTTCAAGGTCAACTCTTCGGTCATACGAATCGGTCGCGGAATTTCGTATTCGCCAATTGGATTTTCGCTCGATTCCTGACCTACGACATTTTCCTCGATTTCTTCGTTATCAGCGACTATTTTCAAATATTGAGGTAGTCCCGAGGCCGACGATTGCAGCGCCGTCGTCGCGCTGCTGGAATCCTGGAGAAATGGTTGCATATCTCGACTTCCCTCAGAACTGCTGGATTTCCAGGAATTGCCTAAAAACAGAATCCGGAAATATCAGTTATCAGAATCCGGGAATAAAAATTATCAGAGTTCGGTTATCAGAATTATTAGTTATTACTCTTTCGTCATTTCCATAAACAGAAATTAGAATAACAACAATACAAGGTTCGAGGTTCCAGGTTCTAGGTTCTAGGTTCGAGGTTCTAGGTTCAAGGTTCGAGGTTCTAGGTTCGAGGTTCCAGGTTCTAGGTTCGAGGTTCTAGGTTTCAGGTTTCAGGTTCGAGGTTCAAAGTTCTAGGTTCGAGGTTCCAGGTTCTAGGTTCGAGGTTCGAGGTTCGAGGTTTCAGGTTCGAGGTTCCAGGTTCTAGGTTCGAGGTTTCAGGTTCTAGGTTCCAGGTTCGAGGTTTCAGGTTCTAGGTTCCAGGTTCGAGGTTCCAGGTTCGAGGTTCTAGGTTCGAGGTTCCACGTTCCAGGTTCTAATTTCGAGATTCGAGGTTAATGCATAAAACACTTGTTGTTATTTTAATTAATCCATTTCTTATTTGATAAAGACATGAATTTCATTTTCATGGCAAGATGTATTGTATGACTTATATTTTGCTATTTTATATGTATTGTATGACTTATATTTTATATTTTTGAATACCTACCTGAATTGTTATGATTTTGATTCTCGTCAGCAAAGTAAGCCATGTTAGATACGCCTGCAAGCACGGAGCCATGCAATAATGGTCAATTTTAATTCGATGAGAGAAACGTTGCGATTGGTTGTTGCAAATGATCGATGATTTTCAATATATTTAATATACATATATATCCAAAATATATAGGTATATGGTCATGCAGTAGTAATGCGATTAATGATACGCAGCACAGTTGAAAAATAAGGGGATTTATAAACGTATTAATAAACGTAGTTAAAAGTGGGTTAAGGTACGAACCTTGCGCGGTTAAATATTGTCCCGCGTGAACAGGACTCAGAGGAGCGTCTTCGGTGTTGCTTCGCAGGGCTATTATATGGTCGAGGCAATTTTTGAAACTGGGTCTACTGTCAGCTGTGCTCCAACATCTGAGCATTAATTGGTGGAGAGCCACTGGACAATTAAGGGGCTTGGTTAATCGTCCACCGGCGCGAACGTGATGCAACACTTCGAGATTCGTTCGAGCGGGATAAGGTTGTTGGCCCAGGGAAGTGATTTCCCACATTAGGACACCGAACGCCCAAACGTCACTTTGGGAGGTGAAGACACCGTCGACCAATGATTCCGGAGCCATCCATCGAACTGGCAGCAATCCTTCGCCCTCCTATAATTTTATAGACGAATTATGATTATTATTGGGTCGATTTTTCGATAATTATTTGCTAGGCGAATTATTATTATTATTGGTTCAATTTTACGGGCGAATTATTATTATTATTGGTTCAATTTTACGGGCGAATTATTATTATTGTTGGTTCGATTTTTCGTTAATTATTTGCCAGGCGAATTATTATCATTATTGGTTCGATTTTTCGATAATTATTTTCCAGGCGAATTATGATTATTATTGGTTCGATTTTTTGATAATTGTTTGCCAGGCGAATTATGATTATTATTGGTTAGATTTTTCGATAATTATTTGCCAGGCGAATTATGATTATTATTGGTTCGAGTTTTGCATTATTTTCGAAAAAATCGAAAGTTTTTCGATTTTTTTTTGTTTTTCGATTTTTTGTTTTTCGACCAGTTTTTTGGGAGTTTTTTTCTGCAAAAAATTTTTTTCGATTTTGTGAAGTTTGAAAAGTCTATTCGACAGCAAATTTTCCGCTGATTCCGAAAAGGACAATTTTTTGTCCGAAAAATCGATAATGAGAGGAGAAAAACGCGAAAAATGATTTTTCACTTTTTCGAATTTTGGAATTTTACTAAAATCGATGTAACTTTTCTTTGGATGAACGGATTCTGGATTTTCTTTTTGCATTCGAAAGAAGACAATTCGACGAAGAGAATGCCGCAAGGCGGAAACCTCTATCACTATTTTTCAATTTTTCGCAGAATTTTGAAGTAGACCCTCAAAAATCGCTTTTTTTTTTTTTTTTTTTTTTTTTTTTTTTTTTTTTTTTTTTTTTTTCATTACCTTTCTATAGTAATCGTTTTTATAAATGTCTCGAGCCAATCCAAAGTCGCCGATTTTCACGACCCGATTTTCGCGGTCCCTCGCCGAGACGAGGCAATTTCTGCAGGCGAGATCACGATGGACAAAATGGAGTTCCTCCAAATAGCGACAGCCTCTGGCGACGTCTTCGCACATCGCCAACAAATCTTGGAGCATCAGAGCTTTGGAGTCGTTTGGCAGCAATGTTCGACTGCCTCGCAAATAACTCAACAAATCGCCGGCTTCCATCAATTCCAAAACCAAAAGCGGGGAATCGGTGTCGAGGCAAACGCCCAACAAACGTAGAACGTGTTTGTGATGAAAGTGACTCATCAGCTGAGCTTCCTGAAGAAATTCCGTTTTTTCCTGAGCCATTGCTCCTTTTCGGAGGGTTTTTATCGCTACTGGCGTTATTCCTGGTCCGTCCAAATCTTTTGCATTTCCCTGAAAAACCTGTAAAAAAAAATGAAAAAAAAAAAAAAATTATAACATCAATTTTTGCAAACATATATATATATATTTTTTTTTTGTGAAAAAGAAAGGAATTTTTAACATTGAGATAGTAATTCAATCAAATGAAAAAAAAAAAAAAAAACTCTTGCAAACAATTTGTTTTTATGAAAAAGAAAGGAATTTTTAACGTTGAAATAGTAATTCGAAAAAAAAAAAAAAAAAAAAAAAAAAAAAAAAAAAAAAAAAAAAAAAAAAAATATTGCAAGCAATTTTTTTTTTTGTTAAAGAGAAAGGAATTTTTTATATTGAGATACTAATTCAGAAAAATGTAACTATTATTTTCACTAAAACGAAAAATTTGACGAACAATTTTATTATTGCCAAAAAATTGTTACCTCGCCAAAAGCTCCGCTTCCCAAAAATTTCGCGAGTGTAATTTGCTCTCTTCTTATTTTCGGCAGCATTGAGTCGTCGTGATCGTTTTGCAGCGATGATGCGTACAGAGCGTTTGATTGGACAAAATTTCCGCGAGGAATTTCTCGAAGTGTCGCTAATTCCAAATCCGGCATTATTGGAGGTAGAACTGCTTTTTTGTCTTCCTTTCGCTGTTTATAAACTGCTGTAAAAAAAAAAAAATTCAATTTTACTGCTGCAATTTATCAGAAAAAAAAAATTCGAAAAACAATCATTTTTCGCAATTTAAAAAAAATCCCTTAAAAAATTCAATAAATTTACGATTTTTGAGAAAATCTTGCAAAAAAATTGTGACGAAATCGAAATTTCAAAAAAAAATGTTTAGGGTTTTCAGACTTTCTCAAATCCATTTCTTTTCGCGAAAAAAAAAAAAAAAAAAAAAAAAAAAAAAAAAAAAAAAAAAAAAGTCACAAATAAGTGAATTTCTTACCGCAAAGAAAATAGCAGAAACAGAGCAGCATAATAGTAATAACAGGAACACTGAGTCCGAGGACCAATCCCAAATTTTGTTGACCGGCGATCGAAGTTCCAGTATTATCAGTGAGATCGACAATGGCGCTCTCTTTGCTCCAGGATCCAAAACCATAGGCGTTTCTCGCCTGAACCCGAAAAGTGTATCTCTGACTGAGGTCGCCAATCACAATCCAATAGTTATCGGTGCCGTTGTAATAAACGTTCCAGCGTTCGGTGTCGTTGCGACCGTAATCGTCGATCGGATCGTTAGCGACTTTTCCTTCGAGACGATAAAGCGTTACTTGGGAACCGTGAGCCTTGGCCGGTTCCCAATTAAGTTGGTAGACAGAATTTCGTAATTTCGTTACCGTCGGTCGTCCCGGAGCACTTGGAACATCGCCTGAAAGCATACGCGCCATTTTGTGTTAATATGGCGTCGATTTACTCCACCTCGAATTTTTAAAAGCGATTTTCTTCTAAAGTAGGTCACATTAAGGGCTCAAATTTTGAGAGAATGTGCGGAAAGATGGCAGAATTGGGTTAAGCTTTACGGTTTTGAGATACGTTAAGCCGTTCGTCCGGGAGACTCGAAAAACCGAAAAGTTAGGTTAGAAATCCTCCACCTCGAGATTTCAAAAGCTATTTTCTTGGAAACGGTGTATTGAATCGCAACCAAATTTGAAACACAAGTAAAACTCGATGGCAGAATTGCCTAAACCCCAAAAAAAGTGAGAAAACTAAAAAGTGAGGTTAGGAATCCTCCACCTCGAGATTTCAAAAGCTATTTTCTCCGAAACTATGCATCGTATCGCAACCAAATTTGAAACACAAGTAAAACTCGATGGCAGAATTCCCTAAACCCCAAAAAAGTGAGTTTAGGACCAAAAGACACAGACTTAACCCTATTTACTCACCGAGAGTTTGAAAAGTGAACCTTCCGTCCATCGGCCAAACGAAATCCTGGTCATAAGTCGGATATCTCAGCTTCAACCTAAACTTGTACCAAGTTTTCGCCCTCAGACCGTTAACCCTGAACTCAACCCTTTCATCCCTAACCACACTTTGATTAACGACCATCCACTTTTCCACAGCAACGTCAGCAAACTCCAAAACGTAACTCTTCGTCAAATTGACAGTCGGTGTCCATGACAAAAACATCGAATTGATGGTAACCCCAATTTGGGTTATGTTCGATGGTTCAGGATACATAATAATCGTTTTTCCAGGACTTTCGCTGTAAGCTTCAGGATAATTAAGGGGATAAGTCCGAACCGAGACGACGTATTCCTGACCCGGAAGTAACCTCAAAGACGCTGAAAATCGGCCATCTTCGGTCTTTTCCGGATTTTTCATCAGCTGCTCTCCTTTCGGTCGAACGCCATTTACGAGTCTCACTGACCTCCAATGAACCTCATAAACGACTGCAGCTGCGTTCAGCTTTTTCGGCGGCAGCCAATGAACGGCCGCCATTGTTGGGGTCAAAGGGTCAACGGTGACATTTTCAGGGGTCGTTGGCGCTCCAGCGGCGGTCCTCAGAACTACTCCAGGTCCAAATTCCAAACTCAGCGATTCAGCATCCCCATAAAAATTGCTCAGAGCCAATTTGAACCTATATTCCGTAAATGGCCTCAAATTTTTAACCTCAATTTTTCGGTCGTAGGTTTGGTACTTCGTTCGCTCGGAATTTTCGCACTCGTTAGGATCGTTTTGGACACATTGGGTCACATAAATCGTGTACAAGGTTCCAGGAAGGTTGTGACCTTGACATTCAAAATCAGGTTCAGGTTGAGGTAGGTTCACAGTTATGGTTGTCGAGGTTTTGGAGACCATTTCACAATTATAAGCCATTTGACGTGGAATGAGGCAATTGGGGAGGGGATAGGGTTGAAGGGATTGGCCAATGGCGACGATGCTTCGCTGATTTTCGAGAGCCAATTTTTTGACTGCTTCGGGATTGAATTTTTCGACGTAGGAAATTTCGTTGACCTCATTCGACCAGTAAAGGTTGACCTTGTCGACGGTCAAGGTCGTTGGGGTACCCATTTCCAGGTCTGGAAGGTCATTGCAAGAGCAACCTTCGATGGAGGCTACGGTGACCTTCAGGTGACCTTCGAGGGAGACCCAATAAATGGACGCTTTTTGGGGGTCAGTGTTGTCCAAGGTCATTATTGGTTTTACGAATTCGTCGGTTGAGGAGCAGTAACAGTCGTCTTCTTCCGATTGCAGCTGTCGGAAAAGTGATCCGACACCGCCGCCATTGAGGTCAGAGGTCATTATCACGCCTCGATCGTTTTCCGTCAGTTCGATCCAAAAAAGATCTCTGTAATTAGGAGTAATTTTTTTTTTTTACATTTTTCATTAATTATTTTTGCGAAATTTATTTTTGGGATTTTTTTGCGAAATTTATTTTTGAGCTTTTTTTGCGAAATTTATTTTTGGGATTTTTTCATCAAATTTGCGATTTTTTGGGCAAATAAATATGATTTTTGGAATCAGCAGAAAATTTTACATCGGATAGCGTTTTCAAAATTTGCGAAATCGAAAATTTTTTTTTCGCCAAAAAATTGAAGGGGTAACCCTTCTAAAAATTTGCGATTTTTGGGGGGCGACTTTAAAATTCTGCAAAAAATTGAAAAATTGTGATATCGAATTCCAACTTTCGGCATTCTCTTCGTTGAAGAGTTTTCTTTCGAATGCAAAAAGAAAATCCCGAATCCATCGGCCCAAAAAAAAGTTATATCGATTTTAGTGAAGCACCAAAATTAACAAAAACCAAAAAATCGTTTTTCGCGATTTTCTCCCCGAATTTTTTATTTTTTGGGGAAAAATTTGTGCTTTTCGGAATCAGCGGAAAATTTTGCACCGGATAAGCTTCCAAAAAGTCCTTAAATCGAAATTTTATTTTTTCGCAAAAAAAAAAAAAAAACTTACCCTGTCAACGGCGAAATATCCAAATTGACGATATTTCTGCTTCGAGTGACAATCTGCTCGAAAATCAGGACTCCATTTTCCCAAGCTGTCAAATCCAGTTTCATAATTCGACTGCTGCTGATTTTTCGGTTTCCTGATTCGCTCCAATAAAGTTTCCGAGCGACCCAATCGACGCACAAACTCGAACTCGTATTATTCAATGTCAGCATTTTTGTGGCATTTTTTCCGTCAAAATCTGACGTCACTAATTCTTGCATCTCGTTGACCCAGTAAATTTTTTTTTCGGCTGCCAAATATCGAACATCGGCGACAATGTGACGAGAAATCGTTCGATTCGACATTCGATCCAAATCGATGATCCTAACTGCGTCGGCAGTCGTCACTAATAATTGTGGCAGCGGATTTTCGAACTCGGTCGATACTGTCAAAGTGTCGGTAAATGGACCCGCCCCCACTTCTGTAATAGCCCTGACTTTGAAATAATAGGTTGCGTTCGTTTTTAATTGGTGGACGGAATATTCTTGGCTCCATTGATCGACTTTTGCGTTATTGCAGATCTCGATTTTAATTCCGTCGACTATCGACCAGCATCGTAATTCGTAGCCTTCGATCAGTCCGTTTTCGAATTCCGGCAAATCCCATCTGAAAAATAAGGCAGCTTTTTTAGAAATATTTTTTTTAGATATTTTTAGGTATTTTCAGAGATTTTTTTTTAGATACTTTCAGAGAAATATTTTTAAGTCTTTTCAGAGACATTTTGTTAGATATTTTTCGATACTTTCAGAGAAATATTTTCAGGTATTATCAAAAAAATATTTTTAGGTATTTTCAGAGATTTTTTTTTTTAGATACTTTCAGATAAATATTTTCAAGTATTTTCAGAGTAATATTTGTAGATATTTTCAGATATTTTCAAAGAAATATTTTCAGATATTATCAGAGAAATATTTTTATGTATTATCAGAGAAATTTTTTTAGATATTTTCAGGTATTTTCAGAGAAATGCTTTTAGATATTTTCAGGTATTTTGAAAGAAATGTTTTTAGATATTTTCAGATATTTTCAAAGAAATATTTTTAGATATTTTCAGACATTTTCAGAAAAAATATTTTCACTCTTTTTCAAAAAAATATTTTCCCAGGGAAAGAACCAAAATTTTCGGAAAAAAAAAAAAAAAAAAAAAAAAACAGCTGTTTGACTCTAAATGTCAATTGACAGCTCACCTAAAAGTGACAAATACGTCGACCTCTTCGCTCAGCGGTTCTCGATTGAATTCCACAAAGCTCCTCACATTGGTCGGTTGACTCGGAACGCTCTGAGGCGACCTGAGCATCGTCCTCGAATGGGTCGACGTTCCCCAATAAGTAAAAGCTTTCACAGTCACCTCCAGAACCGAGTATGGCAAAATTTGCTCGGAATTATTATAAGGCATCGAAGTCTCGGTCGTTATTTCCGGATTCGAATTAGCGTTGATATAATCGGCGAATTTGACCTCGTAAAAAACGGTCCCATAATTTACATTGGTCACCGGATCCCAGGAAACATTAAAATTTCGCCAGGTTCCCTCGACTCTGATGCTGCCAATTTTAACAGCGTTCGGTAGTACAGAAATTGTGTCAGCTGTCAAATTTTCCGGATATCGATGCAGCGCAGGATCCATAATGGCGACCATGTGTAGACCAATCAGGGAGATGCCATTGATAATGGCAGTATTTTGACCTGATAAGTCACCGATGACAGTGTTACGGTCATCTTGAAGCCACAAAAGATGCTCCGAAAAGTAACAAAGCGGTCCTTGCATATTTGGATGTTGCAAAGACGATACCTGTAATTTATTTCAATTTTTACAGGTGTCACAAAATTTATTAAAAAAAAAAAAAAAAAAAAAAAAAAAAAAAAAAAAAAATTAGTCGAAATTTAAAAAATTTTGGGCACCCTTTAAACCCTAAAAAGGGTTGCAACCCTTAAAAAATATTTACATAAAAAAATGGCACTGACCTTTTCTGGCAGAATTTTTTGACCCATCGGTAATTTTTCTGAAGTTGGCGCTCGATAAACGATGGATCCGCTTTCGTAGCTTCTGACGATCCAATAAACATATCTATTCTCGGTGTCTAAGGTCAAACCCATGACCTGTTTACCATTGAATATTTCATCCGAGTGATAATAGCGTCTGTCCTGACCATTGAGACGAGCGACTTCGACGGCGTGGCCGGTCGACCAATAGAGATAAGCCGCTTGGGCGTCGATCATCAGCTCCTTGACGATCGCCAGGATCGACATTGGCTCCTGGTGCGAACCGTTCAAATTTGCGCGAGTTATCTGCAACGTTACGATCATTAACCTCAAAAATCCTCCACCTCGAATTTTTAAAAGCCGTTTTCTGCAAAAGTAGTCGTCATTAAGAGCTCAAATTTTGAGAGAATGTGCGGAAAGATGGCAGAATTGGGTTAAGCTTTACAGCTCTGAGATACATTTAGTCGTTTGGTCAGGAGACTCGAAAAACCAAAAAGTTAGGTTAGAAATCCTCCACCTCGAATTTTTAAAAGCCATTTTCTACTTAACTAGTCGTCATTAAGGGCTCAAATTTTGAGAGAATGTGCAGAAAGATGGCAGAATTGAGTTAAGCTTTACAGCTCTGAGATACATTCAGTCGTTTGTTCGGGAGAATCAAAAAACCGAAAAGTGAGGTTAGGAAATCCCCACTTCGAGATTTTAAAAGTGGTTTTCTTCGAAACGGTTAATCGGATCGCAACCAAATTTGGAATACAGGTAGAAAATGATGGCACCGATGTATCGCATCATCTTAATAATATTAATTGTTATAAACAAATGAATTATACGTCATAGAAGAATTATTAGCTTACGATTTGCTGTTTAGGATTCGCCCAGTAAAGCTTCTTCGATATCCAATCGACGGCAACGCTGCCAACTGAATTGATGTTCAATCTTGATTTTTCGTGACTCGTTATGTTGTATCTGTACAGCGCTGAATTATTTCCAACGAGATACAGCGAATCTTGGTACCAACTGACGTCGACGATGTAATATTCGCTCTCGGATTCCTTTAGGCTGTCTTTGTATATAAGCGTATCCACGTTTTCGCCGGTGACATCACTCCTCAGCAATCCTTCGTTCGCCGACCATAGAATAGATGCGTGCGATCCATCTCTGCGCAACATTGAGTTCATTTAAAGGGTTAGTTCATTTAAAAATGGCGACTTTGAGATGAACCGCTGAAAAACGGAGACGTCATCGCAAAAACGCTGCACAGCCGCCATTTTGAAATGTATCGCTTCCAAAAAATTCCTGTGTATAGTCACTGATACGTATAACAAACCCCCTTTTTTAGAATCTCGATATATTTCATAGTTTTTCTGAAAAAAATTCCCAAAAAAAACCTCGCAAAAAATTCGAAAAAAAAGTGACGTCATCGAAAAAATACTGCACAGCCGCCATTTTGAAATGTATCGCTTCCAAAAAATTCATGTATATAGTCACTGACCCATATAACAAACCCCCTTTTTTAGAATCTCGATATATTTCATAGTTTTTCTGAAAAAAAATTCCCAAAAAAAACCTCGCAAAAAATTCGAAAAAAAAGAGACGTCATCGCAAAAACGCTGCACAGCCGCCATTTTGAAATGTATCGCTTCCAAAAAATTCCTGTATATAGTCACTGATATGTACAACAAACACCCTTTCTTAGAATCTCGATATATTTCATAGTTTTTCTGAAAAAAATTCCCAAAAAAAACCTCGCGAAAAATTCGAAAAAAAAAAGAGACGTCATCGCAAAAGCGCTACACAGCCGCCATTTTGAAATGTATCGCTTCCAAAAAATTCCTGTATATAGTCACTGACCCATATTACAAACCCCCTTTTTTAGAATCTCGGTATATTTCATAGTTTTTCTGAAAAAAAATCGCCAAAAAAATATGGCAGAAAAATTCGAAAAAATAAGTGATGAGGTTATTACTTTAAGGTTTGGCCTCGAAATTCGGTGGACCAGGGTCCTCTTCCGGCGCTGGTGTAAGCCGCTGCTTTGATAGTGTAGTCGGATTTTTCGCGCAATTTATAAACCGTGTGCGACGATCCAGCAATGGCGGTTTGATGAATGGTGTTTCCGGTCGATTCGTCCTTAATTTCGAGCTCGTAGGACCAATTTTGCCAGGCGCCTTTGCCTTGGCCGCCGAGCAAATGCGGTGCCTGCCAAGAGACCTTCGCCCTTTCGGCGCCTAATACCGCCTGAACCCCGGTCGGAGGATTTACCGGCACCGGAACTGGCTGACTGGCGTCCATCAAAACGTTCACGCTGACGAATGAACCGTCAGATCTGCGCGAGACATCCATTTATTGATACAGGAAACTTTTATTAACAGCCAACTAAGCCTATTACAGGGTGTCCTATATTATCTGTCATATAATCCATTATTTTGCCAGTCGAAAAAAAAATAAATTTCGTGACCCCGATTTGGGCGGTTTTCGGTCCGGCGGCCAGATTTACGATTTTTGACAAACTGTTCGGCCAAAAAAATTTTTTTTTTTTTCAAAATCGACTAAAAAAGGGTCGTAACCAGTGTTTTCAGGGGTAGAATATGCGACTTGAGAACGATGGTATAGGTTAAAAGTCGATATTTCGAAAAAATAAATTTCGTGACCCCGATTTGGGCGGTTTTTGGCCCGGCGGCCAGATCTACGATTTCTGAAAAACTGTTCGGCCAAAATTTTTTTTTTTTTTAAATCAACTAAAAAAGGGTTGTAACCAGTGTTTTCAGGGGTAGAATATGCGACTTGAGAACGATGGTATAGGTTAGAAGTCGATATTTCGAAAAAATAAATTTCGTGACCCCGATTTGGGCGGTTTTCGGCCCGGCGGCCAGATCTACGATTTCTGACAAACTGTTCGGCCAAAATTTTTTTTTTTTCAAAATCAACTAAAAAAAGGTTGCAACCAGTGTTTTCAGGGGTAGAATATGCGACTTGAGAAACGATGGTATAGGTTAAAAGTCGATATTTCGAAAAAATAAATTTCGTGACCCCGATTTGGGCGGTTTTTGGCCCGGCGGCCAGATCTACGATTTTTGACAAACTGTTCGGCCAAAATTTTTTTTTTTTCAAAATCAACTAAAAAAGGGTTGTAACCTGTATTTTCAGGGGTAGAATAATGCGACTTGAGAACGATGGTATAGGTTAAAAGTCGATATTTTGAAAAAATAAATTTCGTGACCCCGATTTGGGCAGAACTGTTCGGCCAACATTTTTTTTTTAAATGCAATCCAATAGAAAATAATAATTTAATCAAAATAAATAATAATAATGATAATAATAATAATAATAATAATAATTTTAATAATAATTTTGTCTTATCAGCAAAAAAATTCAAAACTCACCTATCAGGATAAGCGTTGTGAAAATATCTGTTGGTCCCAGAATGGTACCCCTCCGTCAAAACTTCGTCCCCATTGGTCCAATAAAACAGTCCATTAGCCATAGCCAAAGAAACCACATTTTTGAACTTAGGTTGCTGAGTATTGGCCCTAAGATTCAAAATTTCGCGTCCATCCAACGAAACAGAAATGACAGTATTTTGGGTGTGATTAGGAACGAGAAGCCGAAAATTTGTGTGATCGACGGCAAAGGCCCCTAAATGAGCGTCTTCTAGGATCAAATATGGTTGAACTTCGTGTTTAATGCCATTGCTGATGTCAGCCAAATCGAGTCTGAAAAGTCCTCCTCTTGTGACCCAAAATAAATAGCCATTGTAGGGGTCAACTTCGATGTGCGAAGGTCGAGTCAAAAAACCAGCCATGGCAACTGTCAACCCTTTTCCGTCGAAATTGCATCGAGCAATTTGCCAAACGGTCGTCGCATGTTTGACCTCTCCCAAAACATATAGATGCATGTTCAGCCAATCAACGGACAGGCTTAAGGGTTTGAAATTGACCTGTCCTGGACTTAGGACGACTTTTGGTTCGGTCGGTTCGAGGATCGATGTTCGATAGACGTATCCCATCGAGTCGGAAAAAAATAGTTCGGCTGAAGCGACGTGAATGGCGACTCCTCTGATTAGGCCATTCGAACGACAGACTACTTTGGGCTCGTCTAGCATATCAGCTCCCTGCTTCATTACTATGTGTTCGCCGCCGAGGATCAGGATTGGCTGCTGAGTGTCTTTCACTGTTGAAAAATTTTATTTATGATTTATAGTCATTTTATTGAGAATAATTTTGTATTTTACTTTATTTATTTCATTTTTGCTTCGAATTTATTTCATTTTCCATTCGTTTTTTTTTTTTTTTTTTTTTTTTTGGTTCAAAGTTTTTTTGTCATATTTCATCATTCTTAACTAATAACTCTGACTGAATAAAATTACTAAATTGAAATAAATTCGAAATAAATTCGAAATAAATTCATATTATTTTTATAGTAGTTTAAAAATGTATTCGTACCAGCAGGTTCCGGTGGCGTAGTGATGAAAAAAGTCGCAGCTGGTCCATCTCCAACCCCATTTCTCATCGAAACGCTTATCGTATAATTATTATTCGGTACCAAATTCGTGAACATGTAGTGATCGGTATTTTCCGCAGCCAGAATGTCCTATAGAAAGCGTAAAGTTTCATTATAAAAAAAAAAAAAAAACACATCTAATTCAACCCCTTAACAAATATAGTAAATAATAATAATAATAATAATAATAATAAATATGTTAGTAATAGATTATATTATCAATATTATATTATATTATATTATATTATATTATATTATATTATTAATAGATTATATTGTTAATATTATTTAATAAAAATATGAAATAATAGTTGTGTATTGAGTAGCGAGAACGCCATGCCAGAAATATGTACATCGGAGTATCTGGTTCGTACAACCCTCCCATTGGGTTAAGCAGAATACCCCCATTTTTTTATTAAAAAAAAAAAAAAAAAAAAAAAAAAAAAAAAAAAAAAAAAAATTGCGTAAAAAAGGTGAACCTCACTGACACAGACATCATTAAGGTGACGTGCATTTAGTAAGCGAATAGCGCGGGTTTATCGAACCAGATGTATTATTAATAAAAATAAAAAAATAAAATAAATATAAATACGTATAAACTAAACTCTTCCATTTTGCTTTAGTGAAAGATATAGCAACAATGAAGTAGAAGCATTCATAAATGTACTTTGACGTATACACTGAAGTTCAATGTACAACATACGTACAATTAATGAAGATAGCAGCGAAGAGTGAAACATAGGAAGAAGAAAATAAAGTGCAAGTGCTGCATTAACTGTGCAGTGGTTCGATGCTGTTCACATCGATCCTAAGTGGTTTAAAACAGGTTTGACAAAAATGTATAGATATGTAACAGTAAAGGGTGTAGCAATATAGCTTTTAAGAAATTTTTTTAATCCTATTTATTAATTATTTTCTGGCGTGGCGTGTACCTTATTAAGCAAGGAGTAGTCAGCCCCTTGTAATTGCAAGACATAGGACATGAGCGGACCATTTGGGAACGGACCCGGTTCCCAAGACACAGACACGCGATAGCTATCGACCGCCGCGGCTCTTACTATTACCGGTGCTGAGGTTGGCCGACCTGACGCCAGTGTCAATATCACAACGCTCGGCGCCGATACTATCGGCTCGGGATTGTGCTGCGTTGATTTCAGCAATAATGCCACACGAAACTGTAATCCAATTTGGGGTCATTTATTATTTATAGGAATTAATTCAAGTCGACTTAAACCCCTTAAAATGTGGTAAAATATTTTTGGACAGGATTTTTGTGATTTTAGTCAACTTTAATCGGTGCACTTCAGACATTTTTAATCCTTCGTCATCACCTGGGGTTCAATTGACCCCAAATTTATAATTAATTTTTTTTTTTTTTTTTTTTTTTTTTTTTTTTTTTTTTTTTTTAGTGATGAACTGATTTTTACCCGATACTTTGTGTAAGGCTGCAAATTTTCGACTAGAATCTGATCGTCCTCGCCCCACGATTGGTTCCGACAGTATTGCCAGGTCTCCGCGAGTTCCTCATATCTCCATTGGACCAGATACGATATTCCACCGCCGCGCTTTTTTTCGACATCGACGCCCTTCCATTCCAGGCGAAGGGACGTAGCCGTAAGGGAATCGGCAACGAGGGCTGGTGCAGGTGGTACACCGATTTCCGCTATAAGAGTAAATTATCCACGTGATATTATTATTATTATTATTATTATTATTATTATTATTATTATTATTATTATTATTATTATTATTATTATTATTATTATTATTATTATTATTATTATTAGTATTATTAGTATTATTAGTATCAGTATCAGTAGTAGTATTAGTATTATTATTATTAATTAGTATTAATAATAATACTAAGTATTAGTATTATATTATTATTATTATTATTATTATTATTATTATTATTATTATTATTATTCAAGTAAGATTATTATTCAACAACGTATTATTTTTTCGGACATTTTTTTTTTTCCTGGCATCGATGGGCACGCGTTTCAATGTATATCGATAGACCTGCATCTCGAGTGCACTTTTATTTTCATCGCGACTACCGCAGCACCTGTACAATAAAACAAGTAAAATCCTATTTCTGCTTATCACCTGCCACCAACTTCCAGCGACTGGTCAAACGACCGGTAAAAAAAAAAAAAAAAAAAAAAAAAAAAGATTGAAAAATGCCAAACGACCAGAAAAACGACCATTGAAATCGTTAAATGTAAAGGTAAAAATTATTGAAAAGAGCCAAACGACCACGAAAACGACCATTGGAATTATTCTTGCTTAGTCGTTTCTTCGTCACGAAAAATCGGAAAACGACCGTCGAAAAGATTATTTAAATAATTTGTATTTCTAATTCTATTATTTTTATAATTTCTTCTTTGGATATTATCATTTAAGATTTTTAATTTTTGTTAAAAAAAAAAAAAAAAAAAAAAAAAAAAAAAAAAAAAAAAAAAACTTGACTAAAAAAGGACTTCGTTTTTACAGAAGAGATTAATTTATTACTAATGAATAATTATTGGATATGATTATTTTTTAGTGACTGATATATTTCGTCTCCTGTGAATTTTTCTGAGCTCTCATTTTTTTCTTTTATTCCCACAACAAAGGAACGTCGTCAGACATTCACAAAGTCGACGCTCCTCTAAACTCAAACTCAACGAAGTGTCAGACCCAAAGTGACCCCTAACCTCTCCCAATAAATAATATATAAGTCGCTCCACTTCACTTGAACCAACGATGCTGGTTTCAAAAAATGGTCCACGTGACCCCAATTCCCTCAAAAAAGAGGACACAGATCGTGAGAAAAAATTCCAAGAATACGAAGCAACCTTGGACGACCTAAAATCGTCATTTTTGGAAAAATGGAAAACCGACAATTCCGCGGAAAATGCGAAAATGGAGGATTTCGAAAAATTTCGGACCCTCGGAACCGGTGCCTTCGGTCGCGTTATTTTGGTTCGGTACAAACCGAACCTGAATTATTACGCGATGAAAATTTTGGAAAAGGAAAAAATCGTGAATACGAAGCAAATCGATCATACGTTCAACGAGAAAAAAATTCTTCAGTGCGTGAAATTTCCGTTCGTCGTGTCGATGGAATTTTGCTTCAAGGACAATTCGTATTTATATATGGTTTTGCCGTTTGTCAGCGGCGGCGAAATGTTCAGCCATTTGCGACGAATGGGACGCTTCGAAGAGGAATTGGCGCGATTTTACGCCGCTCAGGTAGCCATTTTTTTTTTTTTTTTTTCATCAATTTTTTGAATCGATTAGAAGTATTTTTCTTATTAAAAATAAATAAAAAATAAAATTATTATTATTGTTATTATTAATTTTATTCAGTAAATAAACTAATAACAGTAACAATAACAACAACAATAATAATAATAATAATAATAATAATAATCATAATAATTTTATTTTTTATTTATTTTTAATAAGAAAAAAAAAATTCTAATCGATTCAAAAAATTGATAAAAATTGATAAAATAAATAAAAAATAAAATATAAAATTATTATTATTATTATTATTAATTTTATTTATTTTGTTTCATTTAGTAGATAAAATAAATAAAATCCCAAAGAATCGATCCAGGCATAAATTATGTACCAAAAGATCAATCTACCGGAAATCGTTTTTTTTTTTTTTTTTTTTTTTTTTTTTTTTTTTTTTTTTTTTTTCTATGTGTATATCCCAGAAATAGAAATGATCGATTAATCGGTAGGTGGCACTCGCACTCGAGTACCTTCATCATTGTGGCCTCGTTTATCGGGATTTAAAGCCGGAGAACATTCTCATCGACAAATGGGGTTATATAAGGGTCACGGATTTTGGGTTCTGCAAAATGGTTGAATCGAGGGCATGGACCCTTTGTGGGACGCCTGAGTATCTTGCACCTGAGCTCATTCTCTCCAAGGTAAATACAATTTGAAAAAAAAAAAAAAAAAAAAAAAAAAAAAAAAAAAAAAAAAAAACCCTTAAGGACCTTTTCGAAAAATTTGCGATTTTTGTGGCATGATTTTTTGAATCAACAAAAAACACAAAGGGTACCCTTTAAAAATCTATTAATCAATATTTTTTTTTATAAATTTTTTTTTTTTAATAAAAGTTATTGTGATTTTTAAGGGTTACGGAAAATCCGTCGATTGGTGGAGCTTCGGAGTCCTAATCTACGAAATGAACGCCGGTTATCCGCCATTTTATTCCCACGATCCGATGAAAATATACGAAAAAATTGTCGAGGGCAAATTCAAGTTTGCTAATCATTTTGGCGATGACCTTAGAGACATTTTGAAGAACATACTTCAGGTAAAGTTGCGGAATTGATGCAATAATCGATCTACTGAAAATCGATTTTTTTTTAAATAATTGATTCAATAATCGATTTATATTAATTAATTAACCCCTCTACTTCGACCTGACTTTAGGTCGACCTTTCGAGACGCTATGGAAATCTCAAAGACGGCTCCATGGACATAAAACGTCACAGATGGTTCAGCGGAATCGACTGGAGTCAAGTTTACGACAGAAAAATCGAAGCCTCCTTCGTCCCAAAGTGTCGCGATCCCGGCGATACGAGCAACTTTGACAATTATGACGAAGAAGTCTTAAGGGTCGTTTCCAAGGATCGTTTTGCCAAAGAATTTGCTAATTTTTAGAACCAGACTCGTGCCACCTAGCATTATTATTATTATTATTAAAATGACAATAAAACTAAAAATTAAAAATAATAATAATTATTATTATTATATTCGTATTTACCAATTCAATTATTTATTTATATTACTAATTTTTCGAGCCAGACTCGTGCCACCTAGCATTATTATTATTATTATTAAAATGACAAAACTAAAAAATAAATAATAATAATAATAATTATTATTATTTTCATTTTTATTATATTCGTATTTACCAATATAATTATTTTATTTTATTATTTATAGAATCAGTAATCATACCTTTAAGGTGCTGAAAGTATCGATTCAAAGCATCGTGACAACCCAAAACGCAGTACAACTCTTTCGGTGGCAAAAGTTTCTGTGTACAGTTCTGAAATCCAAAAAAATATACATTATGCAATTTTCATTTTCAGATCCAAAAAAAAAAAAAAAAAAAAAAAATTGTTTACTTACGCAAACTGCCTGACAGCTCGTTTCCAATGCTTGCTCCCACGCTGCGCAACCTTTGGTACACTAAAAAAAAAAAAAAAAATGGCATGAACATTTTTTGGTATGAACAGAGTATGAACAGAGCCAAGAAGACAAGACTGCCCAGTCTTGTCTTGTCTTACGATTACTATGGCGCGCGCGTTCGGGGGCGTCAGTCTAATTACTTATAAACGATCTCCCCGACTCGTGCCTCGGACCTTAAGTGATGGATGACTCTATTTAACGTCTAGGGTATTGAGGGTAGGCGTTCGGTTTTTCTTTCTCGCTTTGCTTTCGTCTATTCATATAAAAGACGTTCTATTTTATTTATTTATTAATTCCAATAAGTAGATAAAATTAATTTATTATTATTATTTTTATTATTATTTTTATTATTAATATTATTAATATTTTGTTTCAATTAAATATATCAAGGGCGTTGTAAATGTATTTTATAGTGTAAGATTGAAAAAAAAACCATCGCTCTGAAATTTTTTGTGACGATTAAACTGACTCAATTCGTAAAATTTTACAGCCTAGAAAAAATTCCAGAGGAAGTCGACTAAAATTCCTCAGAACTGACGCAACAACTACATTGGCCCAATTCTTAAATGAAAATGATTCGATTATTTTTCTGAACACGTATGAATTTTTTCAGAATTTTTTTCTGACTTTTAATTTTAATATTGAATAAAAAATGTTGAAACGTCACAAAAAGATTTTGACATAATTCATTTAAGGGGACTCCGTAATTTTTGTTGTAAGACACTCGGCATGCCAGTGGCACGTGCCTCGAGTATACGACGCCCACGTTAATTGACAACGAAGACGAGGCAAACGAGACATGGATTTGCGAAGAGGATCAAGAGGAAGTCGACGTTTGGTTCAAAACGACGTTGCAGTAAAACGCTGACACGAATTGTTTCGAATATATATACATTTAACCCAATTCGTAGATCGTTGGGATCATTTTCTTCATTATTATCATTATTCGGAAGTGATACTTTGCTCGGAATTTCAATGGCTAATTTTTTTCTCGATCCTAACCTCAATTTTTGGCTTCTTTTGGCTCTCACGAAAAAACGGCTGATAGTTAAGGGGAATAAAAAGGTCAGTTGAATTCTGCCATCTTTTTCTACTTGTGTTCCAAATTTGGTTATCTTTCGATGCATAGTTTGGAAGATAAAGGCTTTTAAAATCGCGAGGTGGGGGTTTTCTAACCTCACTTTTCGGTTTTTCGATTCTCCTGGACGAACGGCTGATTGTATCTCGAAACCGTAAAGCTTAACCCACTTCTGCCATATTTCCGCACATTTTCACAAAATTTCAGCCCTTAATGACGACTATTTTACCAGAAAATAGCTTTAAAAAATTCGAAGTGGTGGTAAAACTGCTTTCCAACTAAAAAAAATGAATACTATTGATTGAATAAGACGATAGTAATTCGTAGGTCCAAACAAATGTGTAAAATGATTAAAAATGTCGTAATCAACATTTTTTTTTCTTATCAGCTCCGTTATCAGAGTCGCCTCTTGCGACTTCTGCTGTGACAGTTAAAAATAATAAAGCAAAACATGGGCCGAAAAAAAAAAAAAAAACCGTATCTGTCGTCTCTAGTATCGAATTTTTCTCATATGGCGAACGGTGAGGAGAATATATAGCGCGGAATATATATCGAGACAAAATAATATGCTCCAACGAAAAGGGTATCGCACTCGGGTCACCAACATCTGAAAGTCCGTACGAGCTGAGCAGTTACGGACCCGGGACTGACTCGGATAACCATTATTAAATTATATCTCGAATTTTTTGGTGAAACTGACGACAGAGACTGATTAGACCAATGTCCCCACATCTTTTTTATTTCATTATTATCATATGTTTATTTATTTATTTATATTATTATTATTATTATTATTATTATTATTATTATTATTATTATTATTATTATTATTATTATTATTATTATTATTATTATTATTATTATTATTATTATTTGTAAAAATGTTTCGTTAATTTTTCGGAATATGCATTTTTTCAGAATTTTTTCGTGATTTAGAATTTTTTTTTTTTTTTTTTCTACAATTTTGGGCAATGTACAAAATTCTGAAAAAATTCTGAAAAAAAATTGGGATGCTGAGAAAAAGATACTATTTTTATGTGGAAGTCATTGGACGTTGGAAAAAGGATGAAAAAAAAAAGAGGCTTATGGCTCTCGTCGAGCCGCACGACTTCTAATTTCTCACTTCCTCATTAAATCCTCGACGCACATTAAGGGGCTTGTGTCCGCTCTCGTAGTATGCGTCTCTGTCTATCGCGTTCAGTTGCATATCGTTGATCTTCGTCCCACATTAACGCTGCGGGGTCCATCAGACGATTCATGCGTTGCTTTCTCGCTTTTAATAAACCCATCGACGCCATTTAACTTAGTTGATGCATTCAAAAGTCACAGAGCAGCGTTGAATGTACTTAAAAACATTCGACCCTACTTTTCTTTCATCGTAAAAATAATTTGTGAATTTTTCTCAATCCGTAGGAATTTTTTCCGAATTTTTGTCGAGATTTTTTAATTTGCCGAAAATTGTTCGACAAAATCACAAATTTCCGAAATAACGAAAAAATTCGGAATTAAGAAAAATATCAAAATTAATTTCGTCTAAAGAAAAAGTTAGGTTACCGACTAATTTATTGGACCAATTTTTTTTTAGTCAATTTTTTAATAACTTTGAAATTATTATCACCCAAATTCAATCTTTCGAATATTTTCTATATACTTAATTTTTTTTAGAATTTTTATTCCATTGAGAAACGTTGGAAAAAAATTTGAAAAAATTCCTTAAGTACCAAAAAGTACGAAGCGTGAAATGAGAACCGGAAGTGCCTTTATGTCCACGATTTCCGATCGAGGTTTCGTTTATGGGGAGTGAACCATAATGGCCGCCGTACTAAAATAGCGGATGGAAAGAATGGGTAGCATGGTCTGAGTTTGTTGTTGCGGCTTCCAGGAAAGCGAAGCAGGAACAGTCGAAACGGGTCGCACGTCAATTCCGAGCGACATCCGTTAACGGCGACACTTGTACGCGATCCAATTAAAACGCACGAAACCCTACGCAAAGCGATGACGCCGCTCGTCTCCAATTTGTTAATTCGGTCCAGGCCCATAATAATAATAATAAACGTCACCATAACACCATCATTCGCAAATCTTATCTCATGGTTCCATTTCAAAATAACACTGCGTCAAAATAACACGATTAAAAAAAATAACAAAATAACAGGATTTAACAAAATATATCAAAATAACAGAATTTAACAAAATATATCAAAATAACAGAATTTAACAAAATATATATTTTGTTAAATTCTGTTATTTTGTTATTTTTTTAAATCGTGTTATTTTATACTTTTTATTTGAATTTAACAAAATATATATTTTGTTAATAATAAAATAACAAAAAATAACAAAAATAACAAAATGTACAAAAAAAATTACACAGCTTCGTTATATAGAATTTAACAAAATATGTATTTTGTTAAATAAAAAAAAAATAAAAAAATAACAAAAATAACAAAATGTCATAAAATAAAAAAAATAACAAAAATAACAAAATGTCATAAAATAACAAAAAAATAACAAAATGTCATAAAATAACAAAAAAATAACAAAAATAACAAAATGTACAAAAAAAATTAATGTAATTTTTTTTGTACAATTAGTGTAATTTTTTTGTACATTTTGTTATTTTTTGTTATTTTTTTGTTTTTTTTTTGCAGTAGTAACAAAATGGGTGTTATTTTTTTTTCGTGAGGACTGTACTGGTTACTCTGTTGAATTGAACGCATTGAGGATCATGGAACCCTCCACAAGTTTGTTTTTATTTGTTGCACTTATTGCGGACCCTTCTATCAGGGCCCCAATTGTGTTTCCCTGGCACCGCACGTATACTATACATGCTAATCAATATAACTACTGCTCGACAGACGTAGCGACGCCGCCCTGTGAAACCGGGAGTCCGGTCCCAGCGGATGTACCGTCATTGGGCCGAAGGGCGACCCTCCGAAGGGCCTCCCTTCGTCGATTTCGACATCTTTGTCGGCCACTTTTGTTATTTCAAGTTATTTTTCTTAGCTCTTATTTTTTATTTTTTGTCACGAATTAATTTTGCCATTTACTCGAAATTTTCATAGCACTTTTTTTTTTTTTTTTTTTTTTTTTTTTTTTCCACGAAATAATGTTGCGATTTAAATGTCTCTAATAATAATAATAATCGACTTTGGTATAAAATAAAAAAAATTTCTTACCTGGTCGATTTTGCATCGTACTCCACAACCGACCTCCGAACTTGCGTCATCTGTACGATTCTGTAAAATTTCAAAGCATGTATTAAGAATGGATTAAACAAATGAAATGAATTTTATTACATTAATTTACTTTACTTTACTGTGCCATTATCCGTTATGAAAAAGTTCGTGAGAACTTTTTAATAGAGAATAATGGATTGTAAATGGGTCGCTGACTCCTAAATATTCAGCTTTATTGATTATTTAGTGATTCGTGTGAAATACTTTAACATTCAGTCCTTTAGAATTGGTGTTTATGGGAAAAAAAAAAAAAAAAAAAATCTTCCGGTCAAGGGGGGAACCGGACACCCCTTTTTAATGTTCACCTGTTTACCGGAAGTAACGTACAGGTGTGTAAGGGGAGGGGGATACGGATGACATCCTATATATACATATATACATATTCGTATCACTGACCATTTATAAAGGCTTTGCATTCCAGTCATTTCCATCCTATCATTATTTTATTTTATTTTATTTTATTTATTTTTTTAATTGTCGATTAAAAAGAAGAAAGAGAAAAAAAAATCCTATCACAATTTTATTTTATTTTATTTATTTTATTTTTTAATTGACGATAAAAAAGCAGAGAAAATACACTTAAACGTCGGATAAACGATTATATAGAAATGTACTCAGTAAATTTATTTAAAAAAAAAAAAAAAAAAAAAAAAAAAAAAAAGTCGTATAAACTACCCTATAATACCCTATAATACCCTATAATAGTCGTAGCGCGCAGAATGTTATATTCGGCAATTTATCATAGCGAAGTGGACATCGAGGGTTCGAATTGAACCGGATGAAACAGTTTAACCATCTCTTGAAGCGACCAAGCGTTTCAATTTATTTTCTACTGTCACAGTCCACGTGATGCTCATCTCATCTGAACATCCCCAAAGTTTTTTTTTTTTTTTTTTTTTTTTTTTTTTCACGCGATCCTAAATCCTGATGGTGCCCGTATCCGCATTAGGATCTCCTAACGTTGACCCACAGTCGACACACAGTTGACCCACATGAATGGAAGTCACGGATGGACGTCGACAATTCGTCACATTTTTATGTAACGATGTTTAAGGGGTAACTTTTTAAGTGCAAAATACGAAAAGCGTCTTCCATTCGTTAAATCATAATTATTATTTATCAATAATATCAATAATAATAATAATAATAATAATATTAATAGTAACTCCGTTTCCATGGAAAAAAAAAATTCCCAAACTCGAAACGTTGCTTCCGTTCTCACGAAAAAATCGTAAGGAAACGTTAGTGACCGTTCCTACTGACAAGAATCCTATCTTAAGCATCGAAGGTAGAAAAGGCGGAAGTGTTAAGGGTGTAACAAGCCAAACGAATGTAGCAGAATGTCTTCGTCACGCTCGAGTGCATCGACCACCTGTTGACCACCTTTTCGAAATCCCTCAACCTACGAGACCCTTCGAATGGTTCCACTACACTGATCATCGCAGCGACGTTGAATCGGTTTTCCGGTCATTTTTGGATTTGCCTTATTAGACTTGAAACCCTTAAAAGTGAAAAAAAAAAAAAAAAAAAAAAAATCATAGGGTTTCGGTATAAAATGAATCTCGATGAGCAGAGTCATGAAAAATGATATGTATAGTATAATTAAAATAAAAAATGAATATAATTAAATAAAAAATAAATAAATAAAGAGTAAAATGAAAAATTAATATGATTAAGTAAAAAATATAAAAAATAAATAAATAAAGAGTAAAATGAAAAATTAATATGACTAAGTAAAAAATATAAAAAATAAATTTAAAAAAAAAACGAAAATGAGTGGTGAAAGGGATGAGACTGGTGAAGAGACCGCACTCGATTATTGTCACACGCCTGGATCACCTTTTCGTCCAGGGCGGAAGTTTCCCCGCAGGCTTCGTTTCATTGTAACCGAATCCTTCGAGTCAGAAATTTCACACGGCGATCTTAAACTGGGAAAATAAAACGAATCCTGACGATGATATAGATATAGGGACCATCAAGTGTATCGACGCATTTATACAAGGCCCTAATTATTTATTATTATTATTATTATTATTATTATTATTATTATTATTATTATTATTATTATTATTATTATTATTATTATTATTATTATTATTATTATTATTATTATTATTATTATTATTATTATTATTATTATTATTATTATTATTATTATTATTATTATTATTATTATTATTATTATTATTATTATTATTATTATTATTATTATTATTATTATTATTATTATTATCTCAGGTTCCAGCGACAAAAATGAAATAGTCTGATTTTTTGGTTTGGCCAATGAGAAGAATATTTTCAATTCAGTGACAAATTTTCGCCTTATTTATTATTATCATCATTACTATTGTTATTATTACGGTTATTATTATTATTATTATTATTTTTTTTTTTTTAATTTTTTTTTAATTATTTGTTGTTTTAAAATCCAAGTTCCTAATTTTATTTACTTATTTATATAATAGTGGACTTTAAAAATGGCTTTAAAAATTAATTTCAAAATGATGGCAAAAATGAGGTCCACATTGCGAGTCTGTCGGTGACTTGTTGCAGTGAACGTGTAACAGGAGAGCCATTCTGCAACCTCGTTTCGGTCGAACTGATGAAACTGTGCCTACGACTATCCACGCCTCGGCTTGTTGCAACACTATACACACGAACCCAGTCCAACAATGAACTTCCTGCTGGCCACATCCTCTCACCGACGGAGCTCTGTCACCAACAGCAGCAGCGCCGCATCGCTAAGGATTCACCGTCGGCATCCACATTGCCCAAAAAAAAAAAAAAGTCCACGTAATCCATTTTGTCATTTTTTTTTCGATTTTTTTCGATTGGTCGACTTTGATGGTTTTCGAAGATTTCAATCTTATTGCAAGCGAGCGACTTGGATAGGAACCCCTTGACCCTTATGACCCTTTGGATATGACCCTTCGCTGCCATTGGGCGATAAACTTTCGACTTCATTATACATATATATAGCGCTGCTCTATTCCTATTTACCAATAGCGTCGCAGGCGCCACGCATCGACGTCAGTTCTCTCTTAAAAAAAAAAAAAAAAAAAAAAAAAAAAAAAAAAAAAAACTTAGTGATAACTTTACGTTATCACTAATCGTGTTATTCCCCGTTCGGCTTCCGGAGACTTTCCTGATCGTCATAAGTCATTCGTTGCGGCAAAAAAAAAAAAAAAAAAAAAAAAAAAAAAGGAAATAATCAAAACGAAACTATATAATTCCATTATCAGTAGACAAGGGCCATAATATATTTCCATAGGTTTCTGAAGGGTTGAACCTTATCAGTTATCACTTAACGCGTTTCATCGAAAGGCGTCGGACATTTGTCGAGTTAGGAAACCCTTTTTTTGCCGCCTTGAAATAAAATCAAGCGATACGACTTCATCGTAAAAATGCTATTGAAAAATAATTTATTGGAAATGTTATCGTCCGAACGTATTTTCATTTTCATGTTTTTCCGGAGTTTCGTTGGTGCGACGATTGAATGTTGGCAACAAGAATCTTGCTTAGCATCTTTTACGTAACGAGACACGCTTTATGATCGTGAAAATTGCTGCAACGCAAATCAAATAGCTTTCCGCGTAAAACATCTTCAATGAAATGTTTTTCGCGAAAACATTTCATCGAACAAACGTTTTTCACAAAAACATTTCATAAAAATGTTTGATTTCAATTAAATGTTGCATTTCATAAAAATGTTTCATTTCATAAAAATGTTTCATTTCATTAAAATGTTTGATTTCAATGAAATGTTTCATTTCATAAAAATGTTTGATTTCATAAAAATGTTTGATTTCAATGAAATGTTTCATTTCATAAAAATGTTTGATTTCAATGAAATGTTACATTTCAATGAAATACCTATTTCATCGATTCAATGTTATTTCATAAAAATCCCAACCTATGAAACATTTCATCAATCCAATAAAATTTCATAAAAATCCAAACCTATGAAACATTTCATTGGAATCAATGAAAAAATGTAAATGAAAATTTTACAATAATTGCATTTTTGTTACGGTACATATTTAATATAGTAGCCCTCGCGACGAGAATCGTGCGCTTCGAGTTAACCGTCGAGAGAGAGACGCGCGCAAAGTGTACGCGGTACGTACTTGAAAAATGGCCGGCGAAGAAGGACGTATCAATTTAAGCGGTCTCTCTCCGCCCAGACTGTACCATTCATTAATTAACTTAACTACACACGATGGCGCATCGTCCACTGCGGCAAACCGGCGGCCGCAACGAAACGGACCACTATAACCGACGCGACTGTAGCTACCGAATTGTGGTCCTTATACTACAGTCGAAACTCCTTTACTTCAATATTTTCGCGTTTCCATTAATCACAATAATATAAAAAATAAAAAAAATTTAGAAAAATTATTAAAATAAATAAAAAAAATATGTCAAATTTTGGTAGAAAAATTGAGGCGTTATATTCGGCCCAAGCCAGGCCCTGACCAGGCCCGGATTACGACAAGGCAAAAAATAAATAAAAAATAAAAAATATATAAAAAAAAATGTTGTAGAAAATTTGAAGAATTACATTCGGCTCAAGTCAGGCCCTGACCAGGCCCGGACAGGGACGATACGTTCCGGGCCAGGGCCTGACTAGCGTCGTAATTTTTTCTACTAGGGAAGTGACCATAAAAAATATCAATATAAATTGTTTTTTTTTTTTTCACAGAAGAAATTTTGGAAAATTGTCAAAATGAAATGACCATCGAAATGAAATGAGACCTTCGAAAAAAAAAATATGCGAGAGTCTACTGTATTGGAATAGGGTCTGAATGGTCCCCAGTCGAGGATACTTAATTTCAGCAGTTAGGGCCAACAAACAACAAAGGCATCCGAGTTACGCGAATTCGCCTGCAAATTGGGAACTCGTCGACTCAGCCTTTTCATCTGAACCGCTCAACTTGTCTCAAAACGCCATCGAATAAATTTCAACGCATACAACAAAATACAAATTATTTCGGAATATTTCAATTTTCACTAACGAAAATATTTTTCAATAAAAAAAAACCTTGCATTTTTTTTAAATTTATCGCTTTTGAATTCCTTTATAAGAAAGCAATATAAAAAATAGAAATAAGTAAATATAAAAATATGAAAAATATTTAAAAAATAAATATAAAAAATATGAAAAATATTTAAAAAATAAATATAAAAATATGAAAAATATTAAAAAAATAAATATAAAAAATATTTTTTAAGTATTGAAATTTTCGATGACAAAAATTGAAATAGTGGAGTAATTCCTATTTCTAATTAATGTAATCACCATTTTTCCTGATTTCTGACAAAACAATAATCGACTTTCGGTAGCCGCGTGATTTAGAATAATACTTGCGATATTATATGCAATAAATAGCTATAAATTGAAATAACAAATGGGGTGCGCGGATTTATCAGCCTCGGCCTTTTGTGCGAAGGCTATCTCGCGTTTTCACAAACGCGAGAGGAGAATGATTATTTTTTCCTTCTTGATATTATCAGCAATGTATGCTTTTGTTCGAACTGGGTACAAACTGGGCATTGAAATTCCGTGAGAAGCGTCATTTCAACCATCGACTGACGCGCCGCAAAAAAATCAAAGCGGGAGATAAAAATTAATAAACAACCATATCTTACTGTCAACTTAATAAACAAGGAGAGTCGATTATTTTGAACTTTAAACTTGACGATCACTTAAAATGGGATTTTTGGGGTTTGAAATTTTTTTTTTTAAGTTGCACCATCCAACATTTTTGAAAAATTTTACGTACCTTTGTTGCTAATATTTAATTAAAATAAAAAAAAAATATAATAATAATATCTAATAAAAAAAATTAAGCTAGAAAAATAAATAAAAAGGGCCTATCTTTGACAATTTATTTTGGGAGTTTGAAAAAAGGATTAGGATTTTTATTCCAAGGGGTTTATTCAACACATATTTTATGAAAAAAAAAAAAAAAATTGATGCAAAATGCCAAATGGCCTCAGAGTCTATATTAAAAATCGTATCATCATTTTGTTACAAAATAAATTGTCAAAGGTGGGCCTTTTATTAAAAGGTGTTATCCCTTAATAAACCCCTTAATTTGCAAAACTTGCCTGATTGATATCGACATCTGGACACCGAGAAGCACATTCCTCCTGCAAATTGTTGTTGCTTCTGTATCCTCGATCCTCGAGGTCCGCGGGAAGGAGGCTCATCGCCTTTCCCGCCAAACCCAAAGTCACCGCCAATAGGATCCATAGTCTCGTCGTTCCTAACATAATACTCAACTCCGTCCAAACGCGTTGAAATCATTAGCCTCTGCTGCACATCTTCGTTTGAACCATCGGCATCGCTTTTTTTTTTTCGTCACGATACCAATTATAAAAAAAATGGAGAAGAAAAAAAAATGAACGAAAAAGCACTACATCCTCGAATTTTCAACTTTTGCACATTTCTCACTAAACTTTTTGTATTAATTTGCACAGTTTTTTAATTATTATTTTATTTCACAATTTTTTATTAATTTTACGTAAAAAAAATTAGCATCACTTTTTTTTTTCGTAGAACCCAAAACACCAATTTTTGTGTCGTCGATGAATTTTTTTGTTCACTGAATAAAAACTTCCTTTCGATAAATAAAAAGGTCACTTTATATTATTTTACGAAAAATAAGTCACAGAACTGATAAAAGTTTCTATTATATTGTTTTTTTTTAATTCACATTTTTAATTCCTTTGAAGCATAAAAAGCTCACTTTATTATTATTATTATTATTTATTAAGGACACTTTATGAATATTTTTTTTGTTCTTTTTTTAAATTCACTTTTTCACTATCTATTGCGATTGTAAATAAATAAAAATTAATCCAGTGGTGTTTGACTAAACAGTCGCGTGTGTTTGGACGCACAGGACGGACTGGTGTGTGACTGTAGTGGCCGGCGAGCATAAGAGCAACTGACTCTGAATGGCCACTAGACTGTCGACTAATCCCCACCATCAATACCCTCATCTGGCTCACTCAGCGTGACCAGCACCAGCAGCAGCAGTCAGCAGCAGAAGCAGCAGCCCTCGTAAACATATATATATGTATACATATAGATCACCCTTTCCTTTCTCCGTCGCACTTATTGATGGTCTTCATAAATATATATATATATATTTGGGCAACATAGTGAACCCTATAGTGGTATCATGATACCACTATATAGGCACTATAGACAGTCAGCCGGCCGGTCAGTCACGCCAGAAACGATTTCAACCTTCGTCCACGCGCGGGATCTTGAAATGAGTAGTAGTATATATTGTAGCATGTGGCATATAGTGGTCAAATGGAGGATTGACCCGATGTTACTTCATTCATGGATAGAGGGGAGCTCAATAACCCGAAAATAATTTTCTGGACATTTTAGGAAAATCTATGATTTTTTGAAATTTTTCAGAATTTTTTTTTTTTTTTTTTAATTTTTCAAATCTATGATAAAAAAAAAACAGATTTTTTAGAATTTGTTCGGTTCATTGTCTAGAATTTATTCGAAAAATCTATGATTCCTCGAAATTTTTCGAAAAATTCGATTTTTTCGAAAAATCCGTCGAATTTTTCCGAGTTTCTCAAATTTTTTTGGAATTTTTTTGGAGAATTTCTGATTTTTCGGAATTTTATGGAAAATCTCAGATTTTTCGAAATTTTATTGGATAATCCCTGATTTCTCGAAATTTTATTGAAAAATCTCGAATTTTTCGGAATTGTATTGGAAACTGAATCTGATTTTTCCGAAAATCTGTGATTTTTTAAAGAAATTCTTAGAAAATATCAAACTTTTCAGAATTTTTTGAAAAAAACCTCAAATATTTCAGAAATCCCCAAAAAAATCAAATTCAGAATTTCAAACTTCAAATTTTTCAGAATTTCCCAAAAAACCTAAAATTTGTCTTTAGTCACATAAAAAAAAGTCCCAAAATTAAAAATGAATTTGACACTGTATATAGACGCAAAGACTACCCCCTTAAAAATTCCCTTTCGAAATTCGCAAAAAAGGACCGAACGATTAAATTGATCGGTATCGACGCGAATCCATCGTCGGCGAAATTTCGGATGAACCTGCGTTACGAAACGACGTAACTATTATGGCGCGTCCAATCTCAACCTCAATGGCCGTTACAGGTTACCTACAACTTCCTCCGGAAATGGCCAATATACCGGCCGCTCCGACCTCCAACTCGCTCAGTCGTTACACCCCCTTTGCCCGTATATGATCGCCTTAAACCGCTCAACACGCACTCGTTACGGGTCATCATCATGATCTATGCGCCTACAACAAACGCTACATCCTTCGCCTAAACCCATTCACTCAATAAACGCCTCCATTTTTACCCTCAAAATCGCAACTCTTTTCCAAATTAAATATAAACCGATTTTTTCGAATTTGCCCGAAAAATAAAAAAAACGCGAAAAATGATTTTTTTTTTTTTTTTTTTTTTTTTTTTTTTTTTTTTTTTTTTTTCGAATTTTATCGTTTTACTAAAATCGATGTAAATTTATTTGGGATAAATGGAATCAGGATTTTCGTACTGGGAAAATTTTATTATATTTATTTATTTTATTATATTTATTTTTCAATTTTTTTCAGAATTAAAGTTGACCCTCGAAAATCGCGAATTTTTGTAAAAGACAAAAGAATAGCGTTGCTTTGGATTTGACGTTGACAGTTATTTTCTTGGCCTTATAAAAACGCATTTTGCAATTTGGAACCAATAATGTCGATCAGTGAGTAATAAAAAAAAGCGACTTGTTGGTCAGTTTCCCTTTTTTAGAATCTGGTTCCAGATATTCGGCGGGTCAACCGTCGCAAATGTCTCGGCCATCGATGCTTAAGGCTTCGGGAATGGAGTCGAAATCGCGACACTTTGGAGGCAGTGCTACTTCACTTTTATGGGCGAACAGAGGCAGCGCAGCTTTTAGAGTCGGCAAAGCAGGATTTAAGGTTTTATTTTTGAATTTATTTCAATTTTTAAGATTATTTTTATTTTTTAATTTATTTTTATTGAATCATTTATTTTTATTTTTTAATTTATTTTTATTGTATCATTTATTTCAATTTTTGAACTTATTTTTATTGTATCATTTATTTTTATTTATAAATTTATTTTAGTTTTTTAATTTATTTTAAGCTTATCATTATTTTCGTATTTTCGTATTTTCGTATTTTCTCTGATTATTTTTAGGTTCCAAGATACCAAAACAGCTACCGACTAAAGTCCCAAAATCCATTCAGACACGAAGTCGTCGACAAAATTTTGGAGACCGTTTTGACAAATACTTTGACAGGAATGAAATATAATTCTGCGGTTTGCCTAAAACTCTGTCAAGATATGTCCGCAGAAGTGCGATCTCGAATATACAAAAAGGATTTCGATCGGTAAATTTTTACTTTCATTACTATCATTAAAAAAAAAAAAAAAAAAAAAAAAAAAAATTCAAGTGAATTCTAACGATTACATTTTTTTTTTTTTTTTCACAAAGCTATAAATACATTGTGACTTTCACAATTTTTGAGAAAACTGGACAAAGCATTAATATGGCAATGGGTCGTTTATGGGACGTCGAAAAGGACACTTATAGCACTCATTGCTTCGAAAATTCGGAGCTCATCGCCGTTGGAATGGTAATCGGTATTTATTACGAATAACGTCGGCCATGATTTTTTTTTAGAAAGAAATCGATTTTTGTACTTAATATGATTTTTTGGTCTCTTCGCACGAATAATAAATCACCGCAATAACGATTTTGGAATATGTATTGTAAATTATTACAGTTGAATAAAAATATTTATTTGCCTCTTCGATGTTCCAGTCTCGGTCGTCCTTTTTTCGCTGCCGGTTTGTCCTTTCCTTTATTCAACAGTGGATGAATTTCTGAAATGATGAAAAAAAAACACAAATTTTAATTGCCAATAAAAATGCAATTAATTTTTTTAGGGATTTTTTGGCAAATAATTTGTTGGTGTTGTGAATCTCAACTTTCGACAATTATTGGGACTTTTCGCTTTTTTATTTTCGCCTATTGTAAAAAAAAAAAAAATAATAATAATTGCCAATAAAAATGCAATTAATTTTTTTTTGGGACTTTTCCGCAAATAATTTTTTGGTGTTGTGAATCTCAATTTTAGACAATAATTTGAATTTTTCGCTTCTTTATTTTCGCCTGTTGCGATTTAAAAAAAAAAAAAAAAAAAAAAAAAAAAAAAAAAAAAAAAACTTACCGTCAATTGGAGCGCCTTGCAAATTAATATTATGCGAGCGATGTTTTTTAACTGGCGGTTCGTACGAAGCCGATTGGTTCTCCTCAGCCTCTTCGACGTCCGGCGAAATCGGCAAAAATTGCAAAGACCCAATATCCTCGGTTTCCTCGTCTGAACTGCAAAAAGCAGCGACTCTGTCGATGGCTGCGACGTCGACCTCAACTTCCTCGTCCTGAGCCTCTTCGCCCTGAACCACCGATTTGTCCTCGTCGCTCAAATCGAATTCGCTCTCCCTTTCCTCGTATTCCACATTCTCGTCGAGCTCTTTAAAATCCGGCGCAAAAGCTGACCAATTTTCCACCTGATTTTGCGCCCAAATCGAAACGACGCCGGAAGATATCGACGCTATTATTGGTCGAACTGGATGCCACTAAAAAAAAAAATGCTTTAGTGGTGTTATACCAAATTATACAAAATTTTTGGAATTATACCAAATTATACCAAATTATACAAATTTTTTGGAATTATACCAAATTATACAAAATTTTTGGAATTATACCAAATTATACCAAATTTTACCAAATTTTCGGAATTATACCAAATTATTTTTTTGCGAATTAAAAAATATTAAGGAGCAACTTTAAAAAAATGTACTTTGACAATTTATTTCAAAGTTCATTTTCCAAAAATAAATTGTCAGAATTTTTCTGTCTCTAAGAGCTGATATTTTTTAATTATGTACTACTTTTTTTTATTTAATTTTAATTCAATTTTACAATTTTATTTTGTTTTATTTCAATTCAATTTCATAATTCTATTTTATTTCAATTCAATTATTGTTCATTCAATTCAATTCCAATTCAATTATTGTTATTATTATTGTTCATTCAATTCAAATTCAATTATTATTATTATTATTATTATTATTGTTCATTCAATTCAAATTCAATTATTGTTATTATTATTATTATTCATTCATTCGATTCAATTCAATTTAAATTCAATTTTATAATTTTATTTGTCGTATTTCAAATCAATTTTATAATTTTACTTTTTTTTCATTTTCTATTACTTAAAAATCACCCTTTAAGATATTTAAAAAATGACCTACCACAACATCGAGAAGAAGTTCGCCTTTCGTTCCGTGCAAAATTTTCACCAAATTTCCGATGCTTTTTTCCCAAACGTACAAAGCGTGTTGCCTCGCCGAACCGGCGCAGACATATTCCCCATCGCCGGAAAAGCAGCATTTTTTCCACATCGTTTTATTGACCAGGTCCTGCAATTTTTGAATGGGCTCCGGTTCGCCGTCTTTGCCGCAGGCCAATATTTCGGTGCTATCGTAGACCCTTATCACTCTGTCGGAAGTATTGACCAAGAAGCAGGAACCGCGTCTCGCGAATTCGATACTTTTTACTGCTGTGTTGGAAGCCGTTCCTTGCGAAATTTTGTACGACGCTTTGACCGACAGAGTCTCCGAATCCAGGACCAAAATTCGGCCGCGAGCGTTTCCGGTAAAAACGTATCCACCTCTTCTGTCGAAAGAGGCGACGATATTTAAATCGCTCTGAAATTATTCGAAATAATATATTTGCAATACAATTTTCTCGAAAAAAAAACTTAAGAAAAAAAAAGAGTTATTACGAAAAAATATAAAAATCACAATCACTAATTTTATTAATAATTGTATTGAATAAAAAATATTCAAATTACAATTACTAATAATATTAGTAATTCCTTGAAAATGAACGAAAAAATCAAATACTAATAAAAGTAGTAATTGTAAAGTAAATAAATAATACTATTTTCATATTGTAATTTATAATTATAAAATTACGTACATCTTCGTCGAGAGGAATTACTCTGTGGGTCCCTTCGATATCGACCATTACAGCTGCGTGTCTCATTGGACAGACCAGAAACTTGTTAGGGTTTCTCGGATGAAATTGGACTTTGAGTATGGGCGATGGAAATCTGTACTTTTGGTCGCATTCACCGAGAAGTACGTCCCATATACAGACATTGTTGTCTGTGGAGGCGCTGAGGAGTTTGTGACCATTTCTCGACCAACTGCGTCGTACAATAAATAAATAATTGTAACGTATGTAATTATTAATTTTGAGAATTATCGCTCCGTCGGAAAATATTTTGGATGCTATACGAGTTCGAATAAAAATTATGTCGAGAATAAGAAAAGCTTCTGTTTCATCGTAGAAGCTGCGTTTTGAGTTTTGGGCGTCGGAAGCGAGTTTTGCGTCTCTGAGTTTACGGAGCCTCTAATGTTTCGAAATTTTTTTAAATAAATTAACGCAATGATTTTTGCGACTTACCTCAATGAGCAAACAGGATGTACGTGCGCGCTGATGATTTTAGCGATGCCTCGAGTCAGAAAGTCCCATATGACGATTCTGCCGTCGTTACAGCCGACGGCCAGCAAAGTTCCACGTTTGTTGAAGGTGCAAGTAACGGCTAACGATATGCAATCCAAAGTTCCGTCGAATTCCTTAAACGAAATTCCAAAATAAATGAAAACTTTAGTCGCCGCACATTGTCGACGTTTATTTGGGTTTAACGATGTTATCTTTGACTCACCTCTGGATAATTCTGCCCGAACGATTCTGTCACCGATAAAATCAATTTAATCAAATTGACGAATTAAGGCAATGGTAACCCCCCCATAAACCCCATAAACCCCATAAACCCCATAAACCTCCTGTGAACCCCATAAACCCCATAAACCCCATAAACCTCCTGTGAACCCCATAAACCCCATAAACCCCATAAACCTCCTGTGAACCCCATAAACCCCATAAACCCCATAAGGCCATAAACCCCATAAACCTCCCATAAACTACTCAGCAGATGTGACTCAAATTTTGAGAAAATTTGCGAAATTTCGAAAGCGATTATTTATTTATTTATTTATTTATTTGAGGTTAGGATTGCCAGAAACAGACTTATAGACGTTTAACATTGAACGTCGATTTTCCCAACGAATTTAAAAGCATCTTTGATATAAAAACTCACCGAGTAATTCTAGATTCATCTTCGTTTATTTTTCAAAAACTACTCTCGCTGCATTATCACTTTTTTCAAAGTTGAAAGTGTCAAAACAACGAATCCGTGAAAAGCAAAACAAAGAATGTCAAAGTCGGCTATCTTCACATCGAACATGAAAATAAATCGATGTCTCAGAATCGATTCTGTCGATGTCTCAGAATCGATTCTATCGATGTCTCAGAATCGATTCTATCGATGTCTCAGAATCGATTCTATCGATTATCGAAACAATCGATTAATCGACTCTGTCGATGACGTCACAACAATCGATTGAAAATAGCTGCGATCTGATTGGTCCGCCAAATTGTCGACTTTCCGTTGTCGCTTATCAAAAAATGTTAATTATTATTATTTATTACAAATAGTAATAATAATAACAATAATAATCTATTTATTAACTGTAAATATCGTAATAATAAAAACAATCGATAATCGATACCTCAGAATCGATTCTATCGAAAACGTCACAACATCGATAATAACAATCCTTTCGATTTGATTGGTCCACCAATTCCCAACTTTCCGTTGTAGCTTATCAGAAAGTATTTATTATTATTATTTATTACAAATAGTAATAATAATAACAATAATAATCTATTTATTAACTGTAAATATCGTAATAATAACAACAATCGATAATCGATACCTCAGAATCGATTCTATCGAAAACGTCGCAAAATCGACTTTGATTTGATTGGTCCGCCAATTCCCAACTTTCCGTTGTAGCTTATCAAAAAGTGTCTACTCTCCGCTGACTCGGTGATAACTGATAAGAAAACACGTCGAAAGGGGGAAGGAGATTTTTCGTTGGGTTACGCCTATATATAGTTAATGATAAGAGCGCGGATGCCGCTGGCGCTGCGGTGACTTTCGTCGAAAGACTCGGCAAGAGTCTGTTCAGTTGTCATCGAAAAAAAATTGGCCGACCAGCTTTGACAGTTGTAACGTGACAAGTGACAGACAAGGATCGCGTAGACGACGCTGCTGTTGGCCGCCATGATGGTAGGTGGAACCTGTTATCACTCAGCGAACATCGCCGGTCACCCAACATCATTCATCAACCCTTTTACCATAAATTTGCCCCATTTTACCATTTTTTTTTACGAGGCACTGATAAGGACTGATAAAAAATGTTGCAGGACGGAATATGCGACACCGCTGATATTTTGAACAGCGCGCCACCGAAAAAGGTACGTTGGACCATTTTTACCATTTTTTTACCATTTTTATACATCATTTTGGGTATTTTTATTTATTTATGTACCATTTTTTGGGTTGAGAAAATGTTTAAAAGTGGTGGGTGAATATTTTTTATTTTGGGGGTTGACGAGGATAGAATTTGGGCGATGACGATAGTATCGTCATGAGACGAATATCGTCACTCGACGACAATCGTAACGACTGAGGTACTTTTTTTTGGGATAATTAACAGCAGCGATAATTTTATGTATTTATTTATGTAATTATTTTATTTATGGGGATCGTTGAGGTAAAGAACGGTCGAAGATGCTTTGTCGAGAGACAAAATAATAATAATGATAATAATAATAATAATAATGTTAATGACTATTGTTTGATAATTATTGGCAGCGATGATAATTGTCGCTAAATTTCATTCTCCGTTGAATAATAATCATAACAATTGGGACGATACGCGATACGAATAATCGGCAATAATCGTTGCAGATTATTCAAGCCGATACCATCGACTTGGCGGATAAATCTCTGCAAGTCGACATATCGGATGCGCTCAGCGAAAAAGACAAAGTCAAATTCACTGTCCACACGAAAACGACATTGCCGGAATTTCAAAAATCGGATTTCTTGGTCGTCCGACAACACGAAGAGTTCGTTTGGCTGCACGATCGCTTCGAAGAGAATGAAGAATATGCTGGCTATATTGTACGTATTGTGTTTTTTACTTATGTCGCTTTGTGAAAAATGAAAATAAATGAGAAAATTGTAAAAACAGATTCCGCCTTGTCCGCCACGACCGGATTTTGATGCTTCGCGAGAAAAGCTGCAGAAACTTGGAGAAGGCGAAGGAACCATGACTCGAGAGGAGTTTACTAAAATGAAACAGGAACTGGAAGCGTAAGATAAATATTTCATTACTGACCTTAGATCATTTCTGGATCCATAAAAAAAAAAATTTTTTAATTAAAAAAATAAAGCTTTGGACTTAACAAAATTTACACCAATTTTCAGGGAATATTTGGCAACATTCAAGAAAACTGTGGCAATGCACGAAATGTTTTTAACGAGGCTGGCGCATCATCCGGTTTTTCGAAATGATCACAATCTTCGAGTTTTTCTCGAATACGATCAAGATCTATGCGTGAGAGGTGAGCGATCATCGATCCTTTATCATTTAAAAAAAAAAAAAAAAAAAAAAAAAAAAAAACACTACTCAAAATGAGTGGGGATCAAAATAACGAATGACCAAAAAACGAAAATATTCTATACAAATATAATGACCAAAAATAATATTTTCATTCAGGGAAAAATAAAATGGAAATGTTCGGCGGTTTGGTAAAATCGTTCTCAAAAACCACCGACGAATATTACCTCTCCGCAACTGTAAAAGACGTCAATGATTTTTTCGACCAAGAGATGACGTTCATTCAACACTATCACAACAATCTCAAAGAGGCGACAACGAGAGCAGATCGTCAGACCGCAAAGCACAAAGATGTCGCTGATTCGTACATCAAAATTTCCACCAATCTGCTGCAACTCGCTACTACAGATAACGGAAAGTTGGAAAGGTTCTTGGCAAAAATTGCAGACACTTTTGAGAAACTCAGGGTTAGTATTTTTTTTTAATACATATGTGGAAAAAGAGCACTTTACGCACTAGTGCGAAAAAAAAACCACTACAAACTGTTCGGCCAAAAATTTTTTTTTTCAAAATCAACTAAAAAAGGGTTGAAACCAGTGTTTTCAGGGGTAGAATATGCGACTTGAGAACGATGGTATAGGTCAAAAGTCGATATTTTGAAAAAATAAATTTCGCGACCCCGATTTGGGCGGTTTTCGGCCCGGCGGCCAGATCTACGATTTTTGACAAACTGTTCGGCCAAAAATTTTTTTTTTCAAAATCAACTAAAAAAGGGTTGAATCCAGTGTTTTCAGGGGTAGAATATGCGACTTGAGAACGATGGTATAGGTTAAAAGTCGATATTTTGAAAAAATAAATTTCGTGACCCCGATTTGGGCGGTTTTCGGCCGGCGGCCAGATCTACGATTTTTGACAAACTGTTCGGCCAAAAATTTTTTTTTTCAAAATCAACTAAAAAAGGGTTGTAACCAGTGTTTTCAGGGGTGGAATATGCGACTTGAGAACGATGGTATAGGTTAAAAGTCGATATTTTGAAAAAATAAATTTCTTAAATGCTGGAAATATTTGATTTTAGAAAGTCGAGGGTAGAGTGGCGTCTGATGAGGATTTGAAGCTGTCGGATACGCTGCGTTATTATATGCGAGACACAGCAGCAGCCAAAAGATTGCTTTTCCGAAGACTAAAGGCTTTACACGCTTACGAAACTGCCAATCGGACGCTCGAAAAAGCTCGAGCCAAAAATAAGGACGTTCATGCTGTAAGTTTTTTTTTTTTTATTTAAAAAATTGGTATAGTTATCGTTGCTGTTGTTGTTGTTATTGTTGTTGACTTTACACTCGTAAACCGAAAGTTAACTTTTGGGGCTACGCCTTTTTCTAACATTAATTAACATTTTCACGTTGTGAATAAATCCACTGTAGATGTATTTAAGGGCAATTATTTTAGATGAGTAATATTTTCACCGCAATTGTGCAATTTAAACATTTTCACAAAACGCAAAACGCACTTTCATTTTCTCAAAAAAATTGAAAATATTTTTGAGTGTATATTTTCAGATAAAAAAAATCTCAAATTCGATAAATTCGATAGTTGCCTTTCAAAAAAAAAAAAATATACTTTTCGCGTTGCCAAAAATATATTTCCCCTCAATTTTGCAAAAGCTACAATTGTGAGATTAGAATAAAAAAAAATTACAAAATCACAAAATTTAAATTGAAAATTTTTTAAAATAAAACGAAATAATTTTTCACTAATTCGATAGATGCTAAAAGCTGCCACTTTGTTAATAATAACCTTCGTCGACTTTAATTCTATATATAACACTTTCAGTATAACACTTTTTTCGCCGTTTGAAAAATTTCTCGTTGACTAATTGTTATTAATAATTTGCTTTTTCCGGCTCTTCGAGGCCCTGGAGGTTGCAGAGGTGTGTTGTCTTCTTCACCTACACTTCATGTTTATTCATTAAATTTTTTTAAATTTTTTAAACATTTTTGAATATTTTTTTATTATTTTTTTACCTTTCGAAATACGCGAAAAATGCGTATAAAATGTAATTTGTCGTAAAACAGAGACTTTTCATCGAAAATCGCTGCACCATTTTGCCGCCATTTTGTAATTAATCGCTTCAAAAAAATTAATGTATATAGTCGATGATATATATATGATAAACACCCTTTTGTGTAATTTTGATTTATTTTGTAGTTTTTCTGGAAAAAAAAAAAAAAAAAAAAAAAAAAATCGCGAAAAAGCCTATTTTTTCGGTCTCTAAAATTTCCATTTTTCATTTACATATTTTAGTGTCGATAAAAAAATTGGATATATTTTGCATGATTATGATCCAGATTTGTAATTATAATCCAATCCTCTGCTTCGAATCCATTAATTCATGAAAAACCAATATTCTTTGTGCAACCATTTTATGTTACTTTTGCGCATTGCACGCCTTTATATTTATTAATTCATTACTATTGTAGTAATTATTTTTCTACTGTTTTTCAAGGCGGAGAAAGTTCAAACCGAAGCTTGCGAAAAGTTTGAACAAATGTCGGATAAGGGAAAGGAAGGTAAGACCAATTTTTTTTCGTCTTATCAAAAATTTTACTCGGCGTAATTTTTTACATTTTTTTTTTTTTTTTTTTTTTTTTTTTTTTTTTTTTTTTTTTTTTTTTTTTTTTTCCAGAGTTAACTGATTTCAAAACCAGGCGGATAGCGGCTTTTAAGAAGAATCTCGTCGAGCTGACAGAGTTGGAAATTAAACATGCTAAGGTAAAAAAAAAAAAAATTCTCTTAATTTTTCTTAATTTTTTTTTATGGAGCAAATCACAAAAAAAAATTATACTTAATTCACAAATGTGATATAGTTATCTCAATAATGATGATTTATTAAAATAATTATTAATATAATTATCAACTATAATAGATAAATAACTATAAATTATCAATAATAATAATAATAATTATCTAAAAAAAAATAATTACAGGCACACGCAGATTTGCTCAAAAAATGTCTACTCACCCTGCGTGAAGAGTGATAACGATAAAAAAAACTCGACCATGGCTATCGTAAATCGCGGATTAAAAATCCGCGACGACAATTTATTCATTAATTCAATAATTTAATGATATTGTAAGATATTCTATTTTTTGTTATAACTATCTCTATCAGGATTCCGAAAAAAAAAGAAAAAGAAAAAGCTATTACTATTATTAGCGGCAAGGGGGTTTTTATACAGCCAATAGAAAAGCAAATATCCACTTTTGTAGTTAGAAGCTGTAAAGTGCTTTGATAAAAAAAAATTATCGATTTATTAATGAGATGTATTTTTCCCTCGAAAAAAATTGTTGCCACGAATATTCGTCGCACGTCCCAAAAATTGTGATGATTTTTCAAGGCTCAAGGTTAGCAAAAGACACCCTTGCAGCTCAGTTTAAATAATCCCGTTATGTTTATCAAGTGAGCTCCTTTATATTCTATATACATATATAGATAGATATATATTATATACATAAGATCCTATTATGTATGAGTACTATATTGTAATAAAGTTCGGTACTAGAAAAAAAATTGCGCGAAAATTTCGGATGTGTTTCAGACACAAAAAAATAGAGCCAAACGACCATTTCAATAATTTGTAAGTGATTGATTTTTTTCAGCGAAAATCTGGAAATCATCCAAACGACCCCTTTTTTATCAATGTGATTTTTGAGGGGAAAAAAAAAAGTTGTCATAGTTGGGATTCGAACCTGGAATCTTCTGATTATTAATTTATTACTTTTTGTTACCGACTGAGGCAACACATTAATCAAAAACTGTTTTACCGACCTTAGATCCCTTAAAACTGTTTTACCGACCTTAGATCCCTTGAAACTGTTTTACCGACCGATGTGGCCCAAAACCCTGTTTTACCTGCCGAGCTTTTCCCTTTTCTCAGTCGGTAAAACAGAACTCTGTGGTTTCAATCTTCCCAAAGCCATCTTTTTAAGTAACTTCTAAAAAAAAATAATTAATAATTAATAATAACAATAATAATAATAATAAAATTAAAAAAGAAAAGATTAGCTGTATAAAAAATGATCTAAAATAGCGACAGTCGAGTTTATAAGAAAAAATAGCTTTTATTTCGTACAAAAAAGGTAAAGTATATACATAATGATACATAATTAAAATATCTACACGAGATAATCTTTCGAATGCATCAGTTCAGGACCGCGACAATTATATATATATTCTCCGAGTCAATTAGCTTAGCAGCGACGACTTTCCTTCCGTTTCTCTCCGCGAACAACAAAGTCGCGCGGCTTTCGTCCGTTGTCGATTAAACTGATAAATTAGCTGGACGAAGCAGGCGTTTGGAAATGAGTCAGGAAATTCAACGGAAGTGTCGCGTGTTTCGCCGCAATAATCGTAATAGTCGGGATTCATCGGTAGGTCGTCGTAAAGGCGGAGTCGTCGATAGTGTCGGAGCTGTCGGAGTTACTTTCGGCTGCGTTGACGAATGCTGATGACAAATCGCCGGCGAGTTTGCTCACCGATTGCGACGACACGTCGTACATATATATCTCTTTGTCTCCGTGGGAATCGTCTCTTGGTCTGTAAATATAAAAAAAAAATACATTCAAAGCATCTAAAAAAAAATGCTGTTTGCTTAAGTGGGTTAAGGTGAAGGGTTAAGCGAAGAGGGTTAACAGGGCTAAAAGTTATGAAGTTCTGGATGCTTAAGTCTGTTCGCTTAACCTTGGATCTGAACAGGGTTAAGCGAACAGGGTTAAGCGAACTGAGTTAAGCGAACAGGGTTAAGCGAACAGGGTTAACCAAACAGGGTTAAGCGAACAGAGTTAAGCGAGCAGGGTTAACCAAACAGGGTTAAGCAAACAGGGTTAAGCGAACAGGGTTAGGCCAAAAGTTATGAAATTTCGGCGGTTTAACCCTATTTATATACAGGGTTAAGTGAATAGAGTTAACCGGGCGAAAAGTTGTGAAATTTCGGGTGCTTAACCCTGTTTGCTTAACCCTGTTTATATACAAGGTTAAGCGAACAGGGTTAACGGGACCAAAAGTTACGAATTTACTGCTGCTTAACCCTGTTCGCTTAACCCTGTACACGAACAGGGTTAACAGGGCAAAAAGTTATGAAATTCTAAATCCTGTATATGAACAGAGTTAAGCCAATAGGGTTAAGGACCAAAAGTTATGAAATTCTAAATCCTGTATATAAACAGAGTTAAGCCAACAGGGTTAAGGACCAAAAGTTACAAAATTCTAAATCCTGTATAAGAGCAGTGTTAAGCCAACAGGGTTAACGACCAAAAGTTACGAAATTCTAAATCCTGTATAAGAGCAGAGTTAAGCCAACAGGGTTAAGGACCAAAAGTTACAAAATTCTAAATCCTGTATAAGAACAGAGTTAAGCCAACAGGGTTAAGGACCAAAAGTTACAAAATTACGAATCCCGCACATAAAAATATCGAAACGAACAGGGTTAACTCCATTTTCCAAAAACCCCAAAAAGTAACTTTACTAACGTTGTAACCAGCAAAACAACGGATTGCCTCTGCGGTTCCGTTCTGCTTTCCTGATCCAACCACTTTTTGTAATTCTCCGCGCTCGGTTTCTTCACCAATTGCTTCAACGAGTCTCCCGCCAAAAATTTCACCGGTTGAGCGCCAACGAGCATCCGACTCTGTCGTTGCTGTTGCTGTTGTTGCTGTTCATCATCTTCCTCGCCCAACCTAAGTTGCTCATCTCGAAAGCTATAATCCACCGGTGCCAAAACCACAACGCTGGAAATTTTTCGTCCGCGCAATTCCGGCGCGTCGGGAATCGGAAATGAGGCGCCGCTCACTTTGAGGGGCAGATAACGATTGTACTGCTCTTCGTTGTTGCTGTTGCTGCCAATGGCGACTGGCTTCAGATGGGTCGCGTCTTCGCGTATGTGCTGATCGGCGATACGCTGGCCTTGCGCCGTATTTGGGTCGAAGTGTACTACTTTCATTTCCACGCCCCCAGGCCGCAAAGTCGCGTGCTCAACTTTGGTGAACGTCACCTTCTTCGGACGTTGTTGCTGCCGTTGCTGCGTCTCTCCCTCCGACTCTTTCGTCTTCGGCCTCTTCGCAATCGCCGCTACAGGTTCGCTAGCCGCCGCCGCAGCTCCGCCAGCTCCGTAAAAATTCGCCAGCGCCTCTGGCGGCAAATTTTCGATCGGAATACCGCCGACTTTGTCGTAATCCAGTATCTGTATATCAGCGTTGCTGAGGATCCCAGAGCTCAGCAATTGCTGTCTGATGTCATCTGGAACCTCATCCGGCAAATTGGCGATGTTCTCTTTGATTTTTGCCTCGTCGCGAGGCGATTCGGTCGTTGTGGGCCGTGTTGTCGTCGTTGTTGTCGTTGCTGCGGTCGTTGTTGTCGGTGGGGGCGTTGGGGTCGTCGTTGAATACGATGAGTAGATCGTCCTCGGGGTGGAGGACACTCCAAGGTCGTTAGAATTGCTCACCGGAGTCGCGTAGATCTTGTGCTTGTCGTTGTTGTTGTCGTGAAACAACGGTCTGCCCCATATCGACTTTTGCTGCGACGGTGCTGCCAATCGTTGCTGCTGTGGCGATGGCAAATTTTGGGAAAAGAAGGACTGCTCTGTGTTTGAGAAAATCTGCTGTTTCTGTTGCTGCTGCTGTTGCTGCTGTTGTTGCTGCAGCAGATGCAGTTGTTGTTGTTGCTGCTGCTGTATGGAGCCACCAGCAACGTTGCTGCCCTGATTTCTCACGAAATATTGCTGTTGCTGCGCCTCAGTCGTCGGTGGCGATGCTTGCTGAGCAAATTGGTTGTGTTCCGGGAACGGCACTGGTTGGACCTGCGGATTGGGCGGGAACGGACCGGGATGCAACGGGTTTTCCCGGATTGCGTAGTGTTGTTCCAATTTTGGGACCGCCTTCAATATTTCGCCGCCAGGTTTTTGCTGCAGCAACGACTGATGCTGATACTGCTGATTGTTGTGTTGCTGCTGATCGTACGTTGCTTGGTACTTCAGTTGTTCTTGCTTACGTCGTTGTTGCTCCTGTTGTTGCTTCTGTTGTTCCTGGATTCGCAGCTGTTCCTCCTGTCGCTGTCGCTCTTGCTGTCGTTGCTGATCGATTTGTCGTTGCTGCTCGATTAACCGTTGCTCCTCGGATTTCCGTTGTTGTTGCTGTCGTTGTTGCTCTTGCTGCAACCTCTGTTGTTCTCGATACCTCAGATCTTGCTGACGTCGTTGTTCCTGATGATACCTTTGCTTCTCCAGTTCCTGTTGCTTGTACGATTGCTCCTGTCGCTGTTGTTGCTGCTGCTGTCGTTGTTGTTGCTGTTGTTGCTGCTGTTGAGGCTGTACGTGCGACTGGGGAGGTTGTTGCTGCTGTTGCTGCGGCTGGTGCTGCGGATACAGCTGTTGCTGCGGTTGCTGACGCTGCTGTTGATGTTGCTGTTGCCCGATTCCGTTGAAATTCGATGGTGGCAACAAAGATGGCGGCTGCGTGTGAAGGTGAACGCTTTGGTGGGACACAGACAACGCGGGCGGGAAGCCAGGTTGTTGCGGGTGATTTATGTTGACTCTGTGCGGCGGCGCAAAGGTCTGGAAGGGTAATCGTTGCTGCAAATCAGGGAGATTCTGAATGGTGATTGGCAGACGTTGTTGCTGCTGTTGCTGCGGCGATCTCGGCGGACTGAGCGGTCCGATTGGGCCGTTGTTGGGTGGCAATGGAAACTGCTGATGTGGACCAGGAAAATTCGAGGTTAGGTGTTGCTGCGACGAAAATGAGTTGACGATTCGCTGCTGAGGAAAAGCTGGGGGGACTCGAGGCACTGGGAAAGGTGATTGGATGTTGTGATAGGGTCCGTGTTGTCGCTTTGAGGAGCCTGGAGGGGGGAGAGGGGTCACGGAACTGGTTAAGGGGGTTGCTGAGGAGGTGTTGGAGGAACGAGCGGTGACGTCACTGCGCTTGCTGTGGTTGTTGGGCGGAATTTGTTCGGTCCCGAAGGTCACTCGGATTCCACTGCTTCCGGAATGATAGACTTCGCTTTCTGGACGGATTATTGCTCTGAGGGTGGTTGATGGTTCCGGGGCTTCGGTACCATAAGCTGGAATAGGGTCCTCCTCGTGTTGTTGCTGTTCTTGATGGTCGTGACCTTCAGGGTCATCGATTTCCGAGTGTTCCTCGACGGGGGTCAGGGCTGGGATTGGTGGATCGTAGACGACTCGCGGTTGGCTGTCGCCGTAGCCCTTCTTCTTTTCGTATTTCACGTAGAAGACCTGGATTGGCTCCTTTTTGGGTCTTGCAGGTGGCGCCACTCTTGGAGGTGGCGCTGGTAGCGATTCGTTGGATTCTTTGATGATGATCTCGATTATGGGTTCGGGTTCGTTGGAGTAGTGGTTGAAGAGGGTTGGGTCGTCGTGATAAGCGAGCTCGTCGCTTTTGGAGCTTGCTGAAGGGTTGTAGAGGGGATCGCGTTGGGAGTATTGGACTATGGGCTCCATTTGGACTGCGTAGGGAGGTGGACGACCGCCTCGACGTGGGTAGAAGGTCAGCTGTTGTCGTTTGCCGCGGGGTTTTGTCTCGTCGTTCGCGGCGACGAGGAGAACCGTCGCCAGGAGCATCGCCTGGAATCAATCAACGACAACAACGAGTTTTATCATTGGTTAAAGTCATTTTTACTTGTTTTGTCCCACCTCGAATTTTTAAAAGCCATTTTCGCGGAAACTATTTGACGTTAAGGGCTCAAATTTGGAGGGAATGTGCGGAAAGATGGCAGAATTAGACTCAGCTTTTTGGATCCGAGATACGTTAAGCCGTTCGTCCGGGAGAATCGAAAAACTGAAAAGTGAGGTTAGAAAACCCCCACCTCGAGATTTCAAAAGCTATTTTCTCCGAAATGGTGCATCGAATTGCAACGAAATTTGGAACACAAGTAGAAAATGATGGCAAGAATCGAAAACCCAAAGAGTGAGGTTTATTATTATATTCTTAATAAATCAAATAATAAAAACAGAACCCTGACAAATCAAAGGAAGAATCGGAACTTGATGGGTAAATGCGGATTCTCCAGCTCCGCGGAAAGAGTTCCTTTAATGCTATAACGGCTCGTTAAAAGCATCGAGTCGAGTGACCCGGTTAATAACGAGAGAAGACATCCTGCTGCGTGGTAAGAAGCCGATCGATTGGTATTCCAGCGATGTTGTCAGCGCGCGCGCGCGCGCATCGAGCGGACGGTTAACCAGCGCCTGATAAACAATTCCTGTGCTGCTCTCGATATGGCGAGGCCGAGTTGATTTCGCGTAAATCACCGGTATACGACACTCGTTCAGTCACACCGCGACTGCGCATGCGCACTAGATCTCACAAGGAGCCAAGTTTTCGCGCGAAAAATTTCAAATTTGAATAAAAATTGCAGAAGTGCAGTAGACTCGTGCGCATGCGCAATAGATCGGTCGTACAAGGAGCCAAGTTTTCGCGCGAAAAATTTCAAATTTGAATAAAAATTGCAGAAGTGCAGAAGACGACTCGTGCGCATGCGCATTAGATCGGTCGTACAAGGAGCCAAGTTTTCGCGCGAAAAATTTCAAATTTGAATAAAAATTGCAGAAGTGCAGTAGACTCGTGCGCATGCGCATTAGATCGGTCGTACAAGGAGCCAAGTTTTCGCGCGAAAAATTTTCAAATTTGAATAAAAATTGCAGAAGTGCAGTAGACTCGTGCGCATGCGCAATAGATCGGTCGTACAAGGAGCCAAGTTTTCGCGCGAAAAATTTTCAAATTTGAATAAAAATTGCAGAAGTGCAGAAGACGACTCGTGCGCATGCGCAATAGATCGGTCGTACAAAGAGCCAAGTTTTCGCGCGAAAAATTTTCAAATTTGAATAAAAATTGCAGAAGCGCAGAAGACGAATCGTGCGCATGCGCAGCGCGCGGCGCGCAGCTCCGTAATTATTATACAGTCGCAAGCACATTTCACATTCGAAAGTGCGCGACGAGGAATTAGAATTGCAGGTGGACGCCGCATCGAGCGACGCCAACACCATTTTAATTCTCGCCTTTCCTTCTCGACACTCGAATTTTTCTTTCAACTCTCTTAATTCCAAAGGCATCGTCGATCGTCGTTGCCGAGAAATCATTGCATCGTTTTTATAGAGGCTTCTCCTTGCGAAACGGTCTGGAACGCGAAAACCTTTCGCTCGGTGAAATCGTTTCTTTTTTCTTTTCGCGTTGTTCGAATACTCATTTTTTTTAATAGCGCGCGTAAAACTCGACTTTTTGCATCGGTTTCGCGTGCGGAAAGTGTTACTTTGCGCACTTTTGCGCACTAGTGCGTAAAATTGAAAAAAAACTCATGCGTCAAAATTTCACTATACGCCCTTTAGGTAAAAACATGCGTAAAGTTTCACTTTTCGCACACTTGACTACTTTACGCACTAGTGCAAAAAAAACGATTTTTCGCACTAGTGTCAGAAAACGAAATCCGCACGCGAAACCGTCCCGAAAAAAATCTCCGCAAAAAAAAACTCGCGTGCGAAAAAGCCTACTTTGCACACTGCAACACTATATATAACATTTTCACGACTTTGTAAAAGTCACTCGGGACATTTGTAATCGTGTTCGAGTCGCTGTCAATCGGACGACACTTTGGTTGACAATCGGCGGAAATGTTTAAGGCGATAATGTCGATGAAGTGGTTTTGTAGTTACCGTCTTAAGGATATACATTGTTTCGCTCGTTGACTTCGTCGTCTGTCTATTTACACGTCCACACTTCACTGACTCTGCGCGTATTATCGGTCGACGGTGGCTACCTCCTTGTTTCGCCGTGTAACATGTTAATAGTGACACAGTGCGTCCGCCGCGGAGAAGTCCGAGTCGGACAATATTGGAGGAAGAGCTTCGCTGGGGAACTGAGGACCAATTGAGCCGACGCAGCCAGTTTCTCCCAACCCAAAGGCTTCCCACTCCTTTTGCCGCCGCTGCTGCTGCTGCTCGGAAGCGCCTCTCTAATATTGAAGACGGGTAGATATATACACTCGCTATACTGCATTCCACGTCAGCAGTCACCGAGTCACGAAACCTTTTTTAAAAAATACATTCTCGAAAAATACTCAATATTCAATTTTTCAAAAATAAATTTTTTTTTTTCAAAAATATTTTTTTTTTTTTCAAAAATAAATTTTTTTTTTTCAAAAATATTTTTTTTTTTTTTTTTTTTTTTTTTTTTTTTTCAAAAATAAAAATATTCAATTTTTTTCGAAAAATCGAAGTGTCATTTTTGTAAAAAGAGATTTTTTTTTTTAATCGCGTTTTTATATTGATTTACTTGTTTTTGGAAAAACTTTTTTTTTTCGTGGTTGGAGTGAAGTAAAGTGGCTCGTATAAAGGGTTTCCCAAAAATTATGGAATTTTGGCTGCTTAACCCTGTTTATATTTTTGTCTATTTTTTTCTTAGTTCTTTTCTCTGAAACAATTGTTGGCAATTATTTTTCACAATTAATCCTCTCATTTATTATTATTATTATTATTATTATTATTATTATTATTATTATTATTATTATTTGGAAAAAAAAACTTTTTTGACAATTGTTGACAATTATTTTTCACAATTAATTACGCTTTCATATTAATCCTCTCATTTATTATTATTTATTATTATTATTATTATTATTATTATAAAAAAAAAATTTTCTCTGATGACCGATTTGACGTGGAATGCCGAATATATAGACGGTCCGGGGCACCTTTCTCTCTTCTATATCGCATATATACCTATATACATACCTATATATACCTATGTATCATATATGTGAACTCACTGACACATCGAATGAAATTTCGATGTGTCAGTGAGTTAATTGGAAGGTAAGAAAGGGAGAGACAAAGCGGAATGAAAAATAAATAAAATAAGAGGCAGGAATTCTGAGGAGTCTTCATACTTCAACGAAATAAAATGTGGGCACGAAACTCGCAGCAGACACGCTTCAGAGTCGAGGTGAGCGCACGCAGAGGACTTTCTTCCGCGGCTGCTGCACCGTCTCATCTCTCGAGCCGCCGATTACACTCGAGTATCACGCCGCAGCGTTTTTTTTTTTTTTTCCTTTCGTTTTCCTTCTCAACGACCGATGAAACTAAAATCTCCGCTTTGGTCATCGTTTCGAAATGTTACCTCGTAAAAATAATCGTAGGTGTTCTGTGAATTTTTTTTCGAGTTATGAATAAAATACGAATAAAGGCGAGTTTGCGAAATCGAAAATTTGGGTTTGCGAAATCGAAAATTCTTTTTTTCGCAAAAAAAAAAAATGCAAGAGAAATGCAAGAAATGAGCGATTTTTCGAGGGTCGACTTTAAAATTCTGTGAAAAATTGAAAAATGGTGATAGAGGGTTTTGGCTTGAGGCATTTTCTTCGTTGAAGAGTTTTCTTTCGAATGCAAAAAGAAAATCCGGATTCCATTAATCCAATCCAAAGTTACATCGATTTTAGTGAAGTAACAAAATTCGAAAAAAGTGAAAACCCATTTTTCGCGTTTTTCTCCTCGAATTTTCAATTTTTCGGGAAAACAACCATATTTTTTGGAATCAGCGGAAAATTTGCCATCGGATAGGATTTTCAAACTTTGACGAAATCGAAAACTTTTTTTTGTCAAAAAAAAAAGGTAAGGGGTCAAAAAATTTACGATTTTCGAGGGTCATCTTTAAAATTAAGCAAAAAATTAAAAAAATCGATCGATTTTAGTAAAGTGCCAAAATTCGAAAAAAAAAAAAAAAAAAAAAAAAAAAAAAAAAAAAAAAAATCGCGTTTTTCTATTAGAGTTCATTGCTGACTCCTTCATATTGCCCATATATGTACCCTATTATGGTTGAATACATGTTGCATGACGTTTTCCTAGCGACGCATTCACCTGGATGCAGATAATTATCGCAACGTCTATTAGGTAGTAGGGTACTCAGCGTTACGCAGCTGAGACGCGTAAATTGCTGAAATGGGTTCGCGATGCAAGACATGTGCTCTGCTTTCCGATGTCTTCATCGTTCTCGTCGCACATCAGACAGGGTCGTCTTTTCCCACGAACTGTTGCATCTGTCGTAACCAGCAGCCAACAGGTTAACGAGATAAGAACTTGGCATAGGGTACAAACATATATACATATATACACATGAGCGTAAAACCACAGCTCTTTTTTTTGCCTTCGGTTACGGCTGAACGAATCTTTACGATTGGAAAACTAACAAAACCATCGCGAAAACGATTACGTCTGTCGGTTTAACAGTCGCTGCTGCAACTTTGATGGCTGCTCATTTTTCTTGAACCCTCATTTTTCTGATAGTTTCCAAAAGTTACTTCCATGCAAAAAAATCTATCGGCCACGATTTATTATTTTTATTTATATTTTATATTTTACGAATTATATATTTATATTTATATTTTACGGCCATGATATATTATTATTATTATTATTATTATTATTATTATTATTATTATTATTATTATTATTATTATTATTATTATTATTATTATTATTATTATTATTATTATTATTATTATTATTATTATTATTATTGTTATTTTTATTTTTATTTTTATTTTCATTTTTATTATTATTATTATTTTTATGGCCGATAGATTCCTCATTTTTTCAATAGTTTCCAAAAGTGACTTCCACGCAAAAAAATCTATCGACCATTATTTTTATGGTCATTCTGAAAGTCGTCGTAATTACTATAGAAGCACTGTCGGTCATCTTCAACGTGTATATAGCATATATATATTGCCAGGATTCGTCGCTCGTGACCGCTTTCTTCGAAATTCCTTCGCATCGCCTTCGCCATCGTCGATGCAGATGGTTGGCGAGAGGTGTCCAAAAAAATGTCGGTAACCCGAATTTCGAAGAGGCTTCCGCGTTGCTAAACTATCGGAAGGTTACTCCGACGTCGACTGGCCGGCCTGGACGGGCGCTGGGAGGGGACGAGCAGCCGTTCACCCAAAGGCGTTAGAAAGACGTCTTTTGCCTTTTACCGATGCTTCTTTCAGTGGCGAAGATCGCTGCTTGGAAACGGGTGATGAACATTTGGCGAAGACTCGCCGAGCGCTTCGGATTCGAGACGGGCGTCCTACTTGGTAACTTTCACTTATGTCGCTACGTTGGCGTAAGAGGCTCATAGTATAATATACGTACCGACCACCTTTGCCTATATGCATAATAATAATATCCCCGCTGCACTGACGCCATTTAAATCTCGATATATAACCTCGATATTTTTCGCTTTTTGGCAAAAAAAATTCCGAAAAATTTCATTCGTACTGAAAAAAATTTACAAATTATTTTTATTTTATTTTTATTTATTATTTGGTGTGCGTAAAGTGACGTTTTTCGTACTAGTGCAAAAAGTACTCGTTTCCCGCCCTAGTGCGTAAAGTGATCGTTTTTCGCACTAATACTAAAAGTGATAATACTAAAGTAAATAAGTAATACTAAAGTTTTTCGCATTGATACTAAAGTTTTTCGCACTAGTGCGTAAAGTGACATTTTACGCACTAGTGCGTAATACATTTGATACCTTCGTCGTGTTTGGCAATGAAAACATCCAATAATTTTTTTTTTTCGGGCATCAACTGTAGCCACATTTATCGCAAAAAAATGTCACCGATGGTAATGTGGACATTTTTTATTTTTTTTTTAAGGACGAAAATGTCACATTTAGCTTTGGTAATAAAGTATCCGCTCGACGCTTGGATAATACGAACAGCCAGAAGGGGCAATTTGTTCGCATGGTTTATTTATTAATTCTAAATAAACTATATTGCAGTTTTGTGCTCGCGCGCGCGCCGTCCCACTTTGAAACACTTTCACTCTTGAGCAGTTACGTTATTGCCGGAGCCGAAGAGTATACGGACGTTGTACGTGTGCCGCATGGAAACCGGTCAACTATACTGTATACACATCCGCGCAGTATAGTCACACATCATTCGCGTTGACGCAGCGAACTTTCGTGCCGGTTCCGGATATAAAAGTCCGATCGCACGCCCATCGTTTTGTTCTTCGATACCCGGCAAACATTTTATACACAGTACTATATATATAGTACTATATAGTACTATGTATATGTATATATAATATGCACTTGGAGCGTAATTACGTTCGATCTAAGGCGTTAAGGCGAAAAAAAGGCCACTGGAAAAATGGCAAAAAAAAAGGCCACAGGAAAAATGGTAACGAAAAAAAAAGGCCACTGTAAAAAATGGCCAAGGAAACAATTCCACTACAAAAAATGGCAAAGAAAAAAAAAGGCCATTGCAAAAATGGCCAAGAAAACAATTCCACTAAAAAAATGGCCAGGAGAAAAATGGCAAAGAAAAAAAAGGCTATTGCAAAAAATGGCCATCGCTGGAAATGGCCAAAAAAAAATTCCACTAAAAAAAATGTCCAGGAGAAAAAACGCTAAGAAAAAAAAGGCCATCGTAAAAAATGGCCATCGCAAAAAAATGGCCAAGAAAAAAAGGCCATTGCAAAAAATGGCCAAGAAAACAAGTCCACTAAAAAAAATGTCCACAAAAAAAATGGTCAAGAAAAATGGCCAGTGGAATAAAAACCTCAATTTTCGAAAATCGGCCGTTTTGTTCACTCGGCCATTTTTTCGACGCCGTTTTTTTTCTCACGTTCGATAGAACTGCGCAATGTGATATTCGCACGATGATCCTTAGAATAAAAATTGTTCGCAGGTTTGTTACAGCGCAGCAGCAGATACGCTGTACGGATGCTCGCTCAGGTATTGCGAGCACGCTTACAACATATAAATTATCATTAACCGAAAGTGCGAACATTAGCCTACATCTCGTCCGATATTTCTCAAGATTATACAGTACGAATATGCTAAAACGTGGTTGGCTGAACGATCGCAATTAAAATCTCGCGTCACGTGACACATAAGTATAGTGGAGCATGGGGCAAAATGGATCACGTAAAAAAGTAATGTTTTTTATGACGAAACCCAAAGTATATTTATTGTAATAGCGTGCGCAAAACCCAACTTTTTGGAAACCTGGTTTTTCGCACTAGTGCGGAAAACTAGATTTTTTAAAACTTTTCTTTTATAAAAGTAATTTAATTTTTCTCAATATTACATTTTTCTGAATTTTTTTTCTAAAATCGAAAAATATTGTTTTCCGCACTCGTGCGCAAATTAACACTTTAGGCACGCTAATCTAACTTTTTTTTATAAAAATAATGTAATTTTACTCAATATTACATTTTTCTGAATTTTTTTCCAAAATCGAAAAATATTGTTTTCCGCACTCGTGCGCAAAACCCGACTTTACACACGCTAATCTATCTTTTTTTATAAAAATAATGTTATTTTTCTCAATATTACATTTTTCTGCATTTTTTTCTAAAATCAAAAAATATCGGTTTCCACACTAAATCATTGTTACTGATAATGAGTATATAATGATGTAATAAATATAAAATAAATGAATGGATAAATGAATAAAAAAAAAAAAATAGAGCCGTTTTGCCGGAAATTCCTTAACTCGTTGACTCGTTTCGAATTGTGTATACATTGCAGAGCTATAAGGAAGTCGGCGGAGGTAATGTCAGCCGAGCTAAGGAGGCTTCCGTTGTATATACGAGAACCCGTATAAATGCCCCGAAGACGAGAGAACGATTTTTTAGCACTGTTATCGAATGTGAAAGTGGGCTTCCATACGGAGAAATTATATTTAAAAGATCCACGAGGCCATCTCCCTTTTTTACAGGTTACGCTTTTTTTTTTTTTTTTTTTTTTTTTTTTTTTTTTTTTTTATTCAGGAAAGCGTTTCACTTCGTGCGTAAGTATATATTTCTTATAAGGTCGATTATGTGAGTACAACAATAGAATGTAATTTCAGGAACTGATTATAAAAAGTTACAATTAAAAAGTGGCGTAATAATCAGTTCAACGTAATTATTATTAAGGGGGTTATGACAGTCGATCATTATTATATTATTATTATTTATTATTTATTATTATTTATGATTATTTATTATTATTATTATTATTATTTTTTACTTATTATTTATCATTTTATTTTTTATTATGTTTATTATATCAACATCTATTTTTTTAATCTATTCCCCATTTTTATTTAATTTATTTTAAAATTTGGTAATATGGGTCCCATTTTTTGTGATATATGTATCTATTTCAAATGCATCGCGCCAACCAATGAGAGTGCAGATGTAACGATGGCAACCGCACGAGACAGTCACACGTGCACTTGTCTTGTTTGTGATAACGTTCGCAAGCGACTTGATAAGATACTCGTCATATTAAACACCTATAAATGGCTATTGGACACATATATAGTGGTCAGTATTTAATCAAGTATTAATTTTTTTAATTTCGTGCCACTAATCCTTAAATTTGTTGGACACGTTGACGCAGCTTTTAGTCTTGTAATATAGACGAATCAGATCGACATGCGCATCATCGATGCGCACGATCGTCGCGCCCTCAATTTTCGTGCGCATAAATTTCGAAGTATAAAAAACGCGGGAAATTTGAATGTCTGACGAATAGAATTTTTAATTTATCGCAATTTTTATTTTTACTTATATTTTTTTCATTAAAAAAAATTCAATAAAATTTTTTTGAGTGAACAATTTATTTCTCAGGATTTTTTTGAAGATGATTTATAATATATAATAATTTATAAGATTTATAATATATAATTATTTATTTAAAAAAAAAATAATGATTTATTTTTCAGGATTTTTTTGAAGATGATTTATGGAATAAATTGCCAGTCGAGTGGACGAAGGTTTTGGACGATGTGAGTCCTGAAGAATTGGGCGAATGGGTGGAAGGAAAATCGTCCAGGTTCGTCCCTTTATTTTTGCCAAATTATCAAAACTTTACAACTAAAAAAAAAAAAAAAAAAAAACATAATAAATATATTTTTACAGTAGTGCTCGAATATGGCCTTTATCGCTTTTGGCTTTTCGAGAATCCATTGCTTCATTAGGAATAAATCGTGACTATGCAGCCAAAGAAACACTTCGTTGTGAAGGTTCACACCAAATTAATAGCGATCCAAAAATTTCGCCACAAATGACGAAAAGGAAACTCGATCCAATGTATGAAAAGCTTTTTCAAAAATCGGTGAAAAAAAAGAAAAATCACGAAATTGAGAATATTGCTGAGGTAAGTTTAATAAAATATTGGAAATTGGTAGAATATTGAAGATCAATTTTGTAAATCATTTTTTTGCAAAATAGTACCATACAAATTTTTTTTAAACTTTTTTTTTTTTTTTTTTTTTTTTTCAAATAGACGGCGTTCGAATGTGCGTCGACAGCAAAATGCGAGTGTATCGTCGATATAGGAGCAGGAATGGGTCACTTGGCAAGATCATTGGCCTATAAATATGGTTTGTGTGTTTTATGCTTGGAACAAAACGAATCACTTTCTCATCAAGCGAGGTAAGCATAAAAAAAAAAAAATCCATCATTCCCTTTTTTAATAAAAAAAATTGTTAAAAAATGGGTCCTCTTTTTTCCTTTCAGAAAATGCGACGAAAATTTGTTCGAATTGTTGCGAAAGAGAAACGCTAATATTTCGGAAAGGCATCCGCATCACATTCAGACAAAAGTTTCCGAAGCGGATATCGAGGGACAAATATTGACAGCAAAGTTGAAAAATGAATTTGTCGAGAATTTCAAATTGGAGAATTCGAACGAAGGGGAATATGGATTGATTGGATTGCATCCTTGCGGCGATTTGACGGCTATGTTGATCAGATTTTATGCAGAACAGAAGGATGTGAAATTTATTTGTATTGTTGGATGTTGCTATATGAAAATCAATTCTGGGTAAGTAACAATTTTTTTTTTTTTAATTTTTATTCAATGACTGTTTTTTCAGTCATTGGACGGTCATTTTTTTGGTTTTTAATTTTTTCAATATAATTTACTATAAAAATAAATAAAAATAAAAAAATATAATTTCTATAAAAATAAATAAAAATAAAAAAAAAAAAATTTAAAATAATAATTTTTCAGTACTGTTGCCTTTTTTAATATTTTTTATATTTTTACACACAGCATAAAAGAAGAAGTCCCATCTTTTGGATATCCATTGAGTAAATATGTATCAAAGGCCGACAATCACAATTTGTCTTACGCAGCTTTGGAAGTCGCTTGCCACGCAATAGAAAATTACTGTGACAAATTGAAATCAGGAGACTATCAAGATTTATTGGTAAAATATATATAAACATATACAATAAGCCCGAAAAATCGCAAATTTTTTTTTTCAATCTGGGATTTTTTAAAACTTACATTTTAAAAAATGTGTGTTTTTTTAATTAGTTCAGAATTGTCAGAAATTATCAACATTTTCTCAAAGCTGTTGTAAAGAATGAATATCTGAAAAAAAAAAAAAAAAAAAAAAAAAAAAAAAAAATCTGGGTTTTTTTAGGTTCACGCATATAGAGCAACGTTGGAAACGATATTAATACGTAAAAATGGACAAAGCATCAGACGTTCGCATTTGAAAAATGTGAAACTGAAGGAAAACATGAATTTCGTTAGGTAATATCCTTTTTTTTTTCCTTTTTTATTTTAATTGCTTAAGAATTTTTTAATAGAGGACTTTATAAGATAGAATTTTTTAATAGAGGACTTTAATAAGATTTCATTTTTTATTTAATTGAGGATTGACGTGTTTTTTTTTTTTTTTTTTTTTTAGGTACTGCACAATCGCAACGGAAAATTTGACGCCTGAAAAAAAACCAGAAGCGTCCGAATATAATACCAACGAAGTGTCAAATTGTTTGAAACGTTGGAGGCAAATCGTTGCTTTTGGAACGCTGCGATTTATGTTGGCTCCGTTGGTCGAAACTGTGATCCTATTGGACCGATTTTTGTACATGTCCGAAAAAAAATTGGCACCGTTGCTGCGACCAATTTTCGATCCCAGACTCTCGCCTCGAAATATTGTCCTAATTTCGTTCAAATAAATACTTAAAATAATTTTAAAAAATAAAAATCTATAAAATAAAAATATTTCATTTCAATTAATTCAATTCTAATTAATTTCATAAAATTTGATAAAGACTTCGGTCGTCGATAATCGAGGTCCAAAATCGCTGTAATTTATTTTCAGAACACGAATAATGAATATCGTGAAAATATTTGAAAACCCTGTATATTTTTTAAAATAAATTATACATAAGCACAATTACAAATACAATTCGCCGGAAATGAAAAAAAATTACGAATAGTCAGTGATTGAATATTTATTTATGGTCAGGCTCTCGATAAGAGCTTATTTATTTTCGATCTTTTATTTTTCATTTTTTATATTTTTTTTTTTACTAACTGATAAGTGATTACAATAAGTGCCTTAAAATACGTTTATCTTTTTCAATATAATCGGTACACGATCGAAGGATAATCACATCTGTTATTCTTTTTTTTTTTTCTGACTAGTTCTAAATGAATAGAAATAAAAATGATGGGGATATGTGCGCTAAGGATTCATTTCAACATCATTTTGTATATAGTACATCTTGAAAATCGATCATCCCTCGTCGATCATTATTTTTTTTTATCGTCTGAATCGAAGGATATTTCTGTTTCACATTTTTTGCATTTTATTCATTCCGCAAAATTAAATTCACAAGCGAATATTTTTTTTTAATGTTCCTTTTTTTTGCGAAATAATAGGAAAAAGAATTATTTTTAAATGTCGCTGTTTTCGTCCGCATTTTTTTTTTTTTAATTCGCGATAATTAAATATATGCGGAAACCATTGTTGTGATTAGGCTCCGTTTTATTTTCTATAGAACTTATAGCGTAGATTAATCGAACGTAAAGGAATGAAAGGCTTAATTACAATCATTTAGGTACATCGATACATACATTTAATTGTCACAATCCGATCTCGTTTTTTGAGAGATTCTGCGCCACTGCCATTTTTTTTTTTTTTTCGTTCCTGCAACGGACATTTCGTCTACTTCTTTTCGCGATTATAATATATATATATATATATACTTTGCCGTGAAATTCCGAAAATCGTATCAAAGTATAATAATAATTGTTTCATAAGTACATTTTTTTTTTCGAAGCTTCAAACGATTTTTACCGAATTTTTTCAATCATTTTATTTTCCGATTTTATTCAAATGATTTTTGCTCTTTTTTTAATTTAACGAAATCGTTTTTATATTTAGCTACGAAACCAAAAATCTCGAAAGGCAAAATGATTCGTTTAAAATTGGCGACACATCGAAAAATCAAATGTACAAATAAAAATTAGAGACGAAGGTAAATAATGTGTCGATCGGGTTTTGTGGTGATGAAAAAAAAAAAAAAAAAATCAGTTGAGAGAAGTAGCAAGCAGCGGACAAGCGAGCCCCAGGCCCTAGCAGCATCCACCGCCCTGGGCGTTTCCCTGGCCGCCGGTGCCCGATAATCCGCCCGGGCTCGTCGGCGAATGTTGAGGCCCGATTTTTATTCCGTTTGCCTGAAATTTCGAAATCATTAAACATGGCGAAAATCCTATTTTTCGTCGATCACTAAAGTCGGATTCTTATTATTATTATTATTATGATTATTATTGTTATTATTGTTGTTGTTGTTGTTATTTTTTTTTTTTTTTTTTTTCATATAAATTATACCTATTTTTATACCAAAAGAGCTAAAAACGTTGAAAATCCAAATTGTCGTCGATCACTGAAATTGGATCCTAATAGTTTATTATTATTATTGTTATTGTTATTATTATTTTTGAAATAAATTATACATATTTTAATTCCCGATTTTCATTTCGTTTGCCGGAAATTCGAGAAAAGCAGCTAAAAACGTTGAAAATCCAAATTTTCGTCGATCACTGAAATCGGATCCTAATAGTCAATTATTATTACTATTACTATTATTATTATTGTTATTGTTATTGTTACTATTATTATTATTATTATTATTTTTTTTTTTTTTCAAATAAATTGTACATATTTTTATTCCCGATTTTCATTCCGTTTCCCTGAAATTCGAGAAAAGAGCTAAAAACGTTGAAAATCAATATTTTCGACCACCGAAAGCGGATCCTAATTGTTAAATTTTTCGTTCTCGAAATATGAAATATGTGGCGAAAAGTCGAGTTTATTTAGTTCGCGAAAAAAAAAAAAAAAAAAAGTTTTCACACTTTTTTTAAATTTACCTCATTATTAATATCGAAGACGCCTTCCTGAATCTTTTCGTAAATTTCCTTCGCAGTGTCAATAAATGCCTCCTCGACATTGGCGGCCGTTTTGGCGCTGGTTTCCATGAAGACGAGTCCGTGTTCCCGGGCGAAAGCCTCGCCTTCCTCCTGTCGGACCTCTCTTCGCGCGTCGAGGTCGCTTTTGTTGCCGATCAACATGATCACCATGTTCGAGTTGGAGTGTTGCCTCGCGTCCTCTAACCACGTTGTCAGGTGATTGAAGGTCTCCCGGCGAGTGATGTCGTAGACGAGGAGAGCTCCGGCGGCGCCGCGATAATACGAACGAGTGATGGAACGGAACGCTTCTTGTCCAGCCTTTGGCATCGAAAAAAAGGTAAGTTTTGAAAAATGGCCCAAAAAAAAAAGCAAAGTACCAAAAGTTCCAAAGGGCCAAAAGGGTTCAAAAGGGCTGCTTAAATTCGCTCAAAAAAAAAGGAAAGGGGTCCAAAAGTTCCAAAGGGCCAAAAGGGTTAAAAGGGCTGCTTAACCCTGTTCATATAGAGGGTTAAGCAGCTGTAACTACGCTTAACCCTTTTCTTGTGTATGTTATATGTTAACCCTGTTCCCGGTATATAAACAAGGTGCTTAACCCTGTGTATGAACAGGGTTAAGCAAACAGGGTTAACCCAGCGCAGCTTAGCCCTGTGTATGAACAGGGTTAACAGCTTAACCCTTTGTACGAACAGGGTTAAGCAGTCGAAACGTTGTAACTTTTGGTCCTGTTAACCCTGTTCGCTTAACCCTGTTCATATACAGGGTTAAGAAGCTTAACCCTGTTCATACACAGGGTTAACCCTGTTTGCTTAAACCCGTTCATACACAGGGTTAAGCTGCGCAGGATTAACTCTGTTTGCTTAACCCAGTACATGAACAGGGTTAAGCGGCCGGGACTTCATAAATTTTGGGATACCCTTTATTTAAAAAGAAAAGTGTTACGTTACGCTGTAAAAATGTTCATAGCCCTTTAACACACTTACCGTATCCCAAATTTGAAGTTTTATCTGCTTCTTATCGATGGTTATCATTCGCGCTCCGAATTCGACGCCAATGGTCAAATCGTGGACCGGCTGAAATCGCTTGTCCGTGAACTGGAGCAAAAGGCATGATTTTCCCACTCCTGTGTACAATATAAACGGCTCATATTAATAAATAACGATCGCCTCAAAATAAAATGTTAGAAAGTGTTGCAACTTGTGAGACAAACTTTTTCTGATTTTGTGCAATTACAACTCTTCGCCTTTGGCTTGCGGTGCAAATTCACACTCGTAGCAAAAAAGTTTCATCGCAATTGTATCGTAACGCAGTATTAACGCATTGTCCGGATAATGTTTGTATAATGGATAGAATATTTTACTTGAGGTCCGATTGACGTCGGAAGGTAAATTTCTGCCAAAGATTTGCTTTGTTGGTAACATATGTTTCAATTTTTTTTTCTATATTTTAGTATTCAACGAGCAAATATATGTTTATTAAGCCTATCTACTGAATCCGATGCGTCGGATGAGAAATTTTAGCGACAATTGTTGTCACAAAACTGAATCTTAAAATGCAGCAAAAATACTCCTCATAATCATAATATGAATAATATGAAATCATATGAAAATGTTGTTTAAAATATGAAAATAACATTTTCGAATTTTTTTCGATTTTTCGACAGACATCAATGTTTTTGGCTTAATCATGAAAATATTTTACTCAGATATGAACATTTTGGGCGATGCGCAATAGTCGATCAAAATCTTCGAGTTCCGAAAATATTCGGAAAAATTGACAAAAGCGATGCTGGAATTTTATTCATTAGTTGAAAAAATCGCAAAAAAAAAAAGTGAGAAAAACAGTGGTAGCTGTCATGAAAGGCGTAATAGTGAAACGCGAGGTGAATCGGTGATTATCGGAAAATCGTCGAATCCCCTTTTCACCAGAAAAAAAACGCTCACCTGTATCGCCGATGATTATGTACTTGAAAAGGTAGGCGTACGACATTTTTGAATTCGCGACGAGTGAGCCACGGAAAAATCTACAAAAAGTCGCTGGCGAAACGAATATTACACACTTCTTTGTATTAGATATACTTTATCTCTTCTGCTTTGACTGTGACGTCATCGAGCGACTTCGGCCAGGTTCGGACGTTTCCGTCAAACGGCTTCGGCTTCCATAATGGCGCTGCTGTCGCTTTCTTTGCTTCTTTTTCTCGCCGCTTGAGGCGCCACTTGTCAATGCTTTTTTTTTTTAATTTAAAAAGCGCGCGAAAATTCAAACGAATTCAAACAAATATATTTAAAAATTAAGAATTTTTTATCTCGTGCTTTAAAATCACAAAGTGTAACTATATAAAAGCAATATAATAATAATAATTAATAATAATAATAATAACAGTAATAATAATAATAATAGTAATTTCATGTTTGAATTTTATTTTGTCGCAAATTTTATTTCGTCTGAAGTTTCATTTTTTTTCGAAAATTTTACTTTGTCTACAGTTTTATATTCGCGCGAAACAATAATAATAATAATAATACTAATAATTTCATGTCTGAATTTTATTTCATCGCAAATTTTATTTCGTCTGAAGTTTCATTTATTTCGAAAATTTAACTTTGTCTACAGTTTTATTTGGTCGAACATTTTAATTCGTCCAGATTTGAACTCAGTCGGTAAGGAAGGGATTTTCGTAACCAACGCAAAGCGACTCTCAGATTGGTTGTTGGTTGGCGGCGCTGTTATCGAATTCTAACCTATCGCGTGCAGCTGTTATTATTATTATTATTATCGTTATTATTGATTCGTCGCAGCTGCTGCGGCGACATCGCGCAGCGTTGGAAATCGATCGGTTTGTTAAACAAGTTCGGTTGGAGTTACAATTGTGCAGTGAATGGACATTCGATCAGTCGCAGACGAATAAAACTAAACGTTTAACGATGCCAGGATCTGGAGTAAGTAATATACCTTTGCTTTTTCATTTTATAGCATTTTTTGGTTGACATCGAAGTGTCACTTTTGACGTTTTTGAAGTGACACTTAGACGTCAACTAAAAATGGTATCGTTTGCAGTCTGTTTCTCGTTCCTAACCTCACTTTTTGGTTTTTCGGTTCTCCTGAGAAAAGTGTTGTTGGTTTTGCGGAGTTAGAAGCTTAACCCAGTTTTGCCATCATTTTGTAGTTGGGTTCCAAATTTGGTTGGGATTTGATCGATAGTTTCGGAGAAAATAGGTTTTAAAAACTCGAAGTGAGGGGTTTTCTAACCTCACTTTCGGTTTTTCGATTGTTTTCGACGAACGGATTTATGGTATCGAAGGGTCAGAAGCTTAACCCACTTCTGCCATATTTTTGCACATTTACTCAAAATTTGAACCCTTAATGTCGATTAATTTAGTCGAAAAAAGCTTTCAAAAATTTGAGGTGGAGCAAATTGTTCAAAAATTCAAAGATTGATTTTTAAAAAAGGATATTAAAATGAAAATCATAATTCAAGTTATCTGTCTTTCGCAGCCTCTTAAATGGTCAACGATTAATTTTTTTAATAAAGACATTGAAATGGAAATCGTAGCTGATTTTTGTTATCATTCGCATACTTTTTTAATTAACGCAGGACAATGCGACGGAGCTCGGAGAGGTAGAAAATGTCCGAGTGGTCGTTCGCGTTCGTCCGCTCAACGGCAAAGAGTTGGACGGACACAGCAAAAGTATCGTCAGAGTCGATACTCTGAACAGCGAAATAACGGTGGAAAATCCTAACGCAGCTCAAGGCGAGCCGCCCAAAGTTTTTTCGTACGACGCTGTTTTCGACACCGATTCGACTCAAGTCGATATTTACAACGAAACCGCCAGACCCATCGTCAACAAAGTCCTTCAGGGATACAATGGCACCATTTTGGCTTACGGACAAACCGGAACCGGAAAAACTTTCACCATGTCCGGAACTCGAACTTCTCCGCAGCTTCGGGGAATCATTCCGAACACTTTTGCGCAGATTTTTGGATACATCGCCAAAGCTCACGACAATCAAAAGTAATTTTGGTTTTTTTTTAGCTGTTTGAATAAATACATTTTTTTTGGGTTTTTTTATTCGTTCATATAAATAATTTTTAAAATGCTGCGGTTTTCATTCGGGTAAAGGTTTTTGGTACGTGCGACGTACTTGGAAATTTACAACGAAGAGGTGCGAGACTTGCTCGGAAAGGATCAAAATACTCGATTGGAGGTCAAAGAGAGGCCGGACATTGGAGTTTTTGTGAAGGATCTCAGCGGATATGTCGTCAACAATGCTGACGACTTGGATAGGATAATGACGCTGGGAAATAAGAATCGTAAGTTTGCCATCGAATCGCAGGATAAGACCTTTGATTCGCTGAAACCGCAGTTGAATATTACAATTTATTTTTTTATTTTTTATTTAGGGAGAATAATGTTAATTGTACACAATTTTTTTTACAGGTGTCGTCGGAGCAACTGCAATGAACGTATCGAGCTCTCGATCTCATGCGATATTCACAATTACTGTCGAATCCAGTCAGCTCGGTGAGGACGGAGAGCAGCATGTAAAAATGGGAAAATTACATTTGGTCGATTTGGCCGTAAGTGTAATTTTGTTTTTTTTTTCTTGACATAAAATAAATTAATTTGGAAATGAATTTCCAAATATGGAAATGATATTCCAATCCAATTCCAATTCCTAATAATATGGAAATGAATTTCCAATAATAATAATTTTTTTTTTTTTTTTTTTTTTTTTAGGGATCAGAGAGACAGAGCAAAACGAAAGCGAGTGGAGTCAGACTTCGCGAGGCGACGAAAATAAATCTGTCGCTTTCGACTCTGGGCAATGTTATTTCAGCATTGGTCGACGGTCAAAGTTCGCATGTTCCATACAGAAATTCAAAATTGACGAGATTACTTCAGGATTCGTTGGGCGGAAATTCCAAAACACTTATGGTAATATTATATTTATTATACTATACGTTATTCATTATTTTTATTATTTAGAAATTATTTTAAAAAATCAGCAAAAAAATCTAGATTTTTTTTTTTTTTTTTTTTTGACGAAATTAATCTTATTTAAATATTGTATAAAATTATAAAAATATTATTAAATATATATTAAATATTATTCAAATATTAAGAAAAAGCTGACATCTGAAATAAACATACGGAATTAATCTTATTTAAATATTGTATAAAATTATACAAATATTATTAAATATATATTAAATATTATTGAAATATTGAGAAAGAGCTGAAGCTAAAAATAATTTTTTTCAGTGCGCAAATATCAGTCCAGCTGATATCAATTACGACGAAACGATCAGCACTTTGAGATACGCGAATCGAGCTAAAAATATCAAAAATCGAGCGAGAGTCAACGAAGATCCGAAGGATGCGTTGCTTCGACAATTTCAGGACGAAATTGAGCAGCTGCGGAAACAGTTGGAAGAAAATGGCACCGAAGAAGCGTCGGAGTCCGAAGGCGACACCGAAGAATCCGAGGAAAATGGGGAAACGAAACGCGACCGAAAAGTTCGACATCGGAGGAGCCAAATGTTGACGATGGAGGAACTCGATGATCGAGATGATAATGAACCTGAGGAAAAAGTTGATAAAGCTGAACGCGAAGATAAGAGTCCGGATGATAAAGACGTCATCGAATTAAAAAGAACTCAGTAAGTTTACAAAAAAAAAAAAAATTATTTAGATAATTCTATGATTTTTTTGGATGGGAGAATTTTTTTCCTCATTATTACGAATTTTTTAGGATTTTTTTTGGTGGGAAGAATTTATTCGAATTTAATCAAATTAAAGGAATTTTTTAAGAAAATCCTGCAAAATCAGTGAAAATGAGCCAAAACTTTTTTTTTTTTTTTTTTTTTTTTTTTACTTTGGCTCATTTTTACTGTCAAATAAAAATCAGTGAAAATGAGCCAAAACTTTTTTTTTTATTTTCGCTCATTTTCACTGATTTTTTTTAATTTACTTTTTTTATGGGAATGATTTATTACAACTATTTGACATCATTTTTTCATGTCAAAATTTTATTAAATCCCTCATTTTTAATTTTTTATTTCAGGAGCGAAAAAGAGGCTTTGCGCGAAAAGATGCAAAATTTGCAAAATAAAATTTTAGTGGGCGGTGAAAATTTATTAGAAAAAGCAGAAGCTCAGGAACAATTATTAGCTGCGGCTGCAGTTGAACTCGACGAGCGAAAAAGTCGCGAGGAGCAATTAAAAAGAGCTATCGAAGAAAAAGAAGCGGAGCGAATCGACATTGAGGAAAAATATTCGTCGCTTCAAGAAGAAGCTGCGGGAAAAACGAAAAAATTAGCGAGAGTTTATACGATGCTGATGTCTGCGAAAGCAGAATTATTGGATTTGCAGGAGGAGCATCAAAGAGAAATGGAGGGTCTTTTGGAAGGCGTCAGAGGAATTGGCAGAGAACTTCAGCTGCAGGAACTCATTTTGAACAATTACATCCCAGTCCAGTACCAAGTAGGCATTTCCGGGCTTAGGCCACAGTTGAAACCGAAAAAATAGGCATTTTTAGATTTTTTTTTTTTTTTTTTTTTTTTTTTTTTTTTTTTTTTGAAAAACTATGAAGGAAATCGAGATTCTAAAGAAGGGTGTTTTTGATTCATATCAGTGACTATATACAGGAATTTTTTTGAAGAGATTCGTTTCAAAATGGCGGCTGTGCAGACTTTTTGCGATGGCTTCGACGTTTTTAGCAAAAATAGGCTTTATTGGCGATTTTTTTTTTTAGAAAAATTATTAAATAAATCGATATTTTATTACAGACTATGATCGAGCGATATGTTCATTGGAATGAAGATATCGGCGAATGGCAGCTGAAATGTGTAGCATATACAGGAAATAATATGCGCAAGGCTCAAGCAACTCCTTTGATAGGCAACAATAAAGACGTGAGTTTTTTTTTCGTGAATTTGTTACCAAATTGTTAAATTACATTTTTAAATAAAAAATTAGATTAAATTGTAACTTTTTATATTTTCACAGCAGACCCAACCAGATTTGTCAAATATTTATTTGACATATAACAACGGAGCTGAAACCACTTTCACCCATCCGAAAAAAATTCGAGGTCGTTCAGGTGTTCCCAGACCAACGACTGCCCATCGACGAACGCCGCATTAAAAAACGAAGAAGTAGCGAAATTAACGACGAACTTTTTTGTCGATGAAAATTTTGCCCGATTTTTTATTGTCGACATCTTCAGCATCAATTATCTATGAACTTTTTTTTTTATATAGACCCTATTATTTTAATGTTATTAATCAAGGCTGTTTATTGTTTATTGCTACACTAGTATTATTTAGTATTATTGCTACATTAATAATCACCGAATCGAAATGGTCTGAACCATCCAGAAAATAATTATTTCTAGTCAGATGATCTTTTCCAGTCGACGACAAACTTGGTCAGGTCTATTATAATAATAATAAACTTTTTTTGTCATACTTAAATATTTAATAAAACCTTCTGAACAGAAACGCTGATTGGTCATTTACGAGATTATTCTCGATTGTTGTCACTCTTTAGGTATAAAATAATGTTTTTCGATGTGAACACAGACACACTAAAAAATTACGGATTCATTTATCGAAGATCTGAAAATGTCGTGATCGTGATATTGTTTGATCCATTTTTTGATGGAAAAGACGTGAAAATTCCGAGCCTGGACCACAGAATACGGATCGTTGGGATTAGCAGCCCTTAAATCGAGATGATGAGCCCCTTCAGGAATAATAACCGCTATCGCTGATCTCGAAACATTTTTGAGGACACCTCCACTTGACCAAGGATCTCTCAATCCGTTGCTACAAATAAATAAAAAAATCAATCCGCACTATAATACATTTTTTTTCACAATTTTTTGCCCCGTTTAAAAATTGCAATTTTTTTAAATTATAAAATTCAAAATCGTACAAAAAATATTTGTATTAAAAAAAAAATTGTGATTTGATTTAATTTGATTTGATCGAATTGATTTGATTTAATTTGATTTGATCGAATTGATTTGATTTAAAAAGAATTATCATTAGTACTAAAAAAAAAATAAAAAAAATTAAAAAATTAAAATTAAAATTTAAAAAAAAAAAAAAAAAAAAAAAAAACGGTACCTGAAAATAATGTTCGTCGCCGCCGAAAGATCCCTGCAACCATAATTTTTGCAAGCCAAATCCGTTTCCGGTCTGACTTTGTATTTTTTGTGACACATGTCGCTATATTCATTACTATTCCAAGGAGTCGGCTCGAACATATCATCAACCCCATCGCTGCACATGGGCATCACCATCTCGGTACAGGCTTGATAGGACCATCCTTCCATCATTCCCACGTCCGGTCCAATGTCTTCGATCGGCAGACAACTTATTTGTCCAGTGTAATTAGCATAGATTTTTATGGCATTATTCAGAGCCGTTAACAAATTTTTTCCTTCGAGGCTCGAATCTGTCAAATGTTGACAAAAAGCCTAAAAACATAGATTTTTTTTTTTCCATTGGTTACAAATTTCTTACAATAATAAATACATTAATAAATAATAATAATAATAATAATGATTTATTTAAATAAATCATTATCGTGATTTTTGATGATTTTTTATAAATAATAATAATAATAATGATAATGATGATGATAATAATAATAATTCATTTTTACAGTGATAAAATTCTTAAATTATAATAAAAATTCTTAAAACTATAAATAAATAAATAAATAAATAATTTTTTTTTTTTTTACTTACGGATATTGGATGAGCAGGCAAAGGTTTTAGGAAACTCGATGGATATGGATAATCCACCATCGCTAAGGTTGAATAAGCGTCCGCAATCCAGTCTTTAAAATTTTTCACATCGGAGTCGTTTTTCAGAGGTTTGCAGAGATTCCAATTTTCGGATATCCATTTTTTTCCCTCGTCTAAAGAGACAATAATCATAAAAAAGCTGAGCTTAAAAAAGTCGACTATTTTTTTTTTTTTTTTTTTTTTTTTTTTTTTTTTAGTTTTTCTTACCCGTCGAAGAAATTGTGGAAATTGTTTGCCAAGATTTCCGAATGAGCTTTGGACATTCTTCGTTAGCAGATCGAAAGTCCGATGTGACGATTCTGGAGTAAGCCTCGCAGTCAATCATACCAGTGAATGATAACAGCGGCGCCGACGCTGCGATTGAACTGTGCAAACAATCAACAATAAGTGGCGTGTTTATTATTTCAGATAACCTAAGACAAACTTTTACGTATATTATCTCATTTCTATTACGTTAGGTCACTATTCTGATTAAAAGTGTAAATAACAAAATGGTCACTGTATTATAAAAAAAAAAAAAAAAAAAAAAAAAAAAAAAAAAAAAGTGAAATGAAATAAAATCAAACAAAATATAATAAAATAAAATGAAATGAAATAAAACAATACAAAGCAAATCAATTTAATTTATTTATATTTTATTTTAGAGTATAATAAAAAAAAATAAAAATAAAAAATAAAAAAATAAAAATAAAACATAATGAAATAGAATAAACCAATATAAAGCAAATAAATTTAATTAATTTATATTTTATTTTATAGTATAAATAAGGGTTCATCCCGTGAATTAAATAAATAAATAAATAAAATAAAATACCCGTGCACTATATGAGGATACTTCATCCGAATCCAGGCGCTCAGCATTCCACCATAAGAACCACCAAAGGCGATCACCGGACTGTGTCGATAATTTTCGCCCTTCTTAATAAATTCTATCAAATCAACGTAGTCGGCCAAAGCTTGCTGCGAAGTCAAGTATCCCAAATATTTCGGTTCGCTGTAAGATTTGTTGCCATAGGGCATCGATTCGCCATAATAACGATGCTCAGCGAAAATAAGCAGCGCTCCAAATTTCGGAGCAATGTCCCACATAAAACCCTTAAATTAAAAATGCTTTATTAATTTTTCTGAAATTTATCAATTTTTCGAATTTTTTCATTCATTTTGAATTTTGTGATTTTTCCGATAAATTTTTTTTTTTTTTTTTTTTTTTTTTTTTAATTATAGAGAAGTCTTCAATTTCCTTCCATAATTTTGTAAAAAAATTACCGTATTCTGTGTAAACATTTCGATGTCGCCTTCATTTCCGGTGTAGAAAAATATCGGAGGATTCTTATCATTTTGCCAAGTGTCGTTTACCAAATATCGCAGCTCGAATGAGTCGTTTAAAGCAAAACTAAAATGGTCCACCTAAAAAAAATATTCTCAATTACAAAAAAAAAAAAAACTATAAAAATATTCTTAACTACAAAAAAATAACTCGAAAAATATTCGAAACTTCAAAATAAAACACAAAACTCAATTATTATTATTATTATTATTGAATATAGTTACTGTTATTAAATAAACACTTATTACGAAAAATATTCCTAACTACAAAAAAATAAGTAGAAAAATGTCAAATTATTTGTGTCAAAATATCAGAAACAAGTCACCAATTTTTTTTTTTCGCACTTACTGGGACCTTAATTTTTTTAATAGCATATCGATAAGGTTCACTCGCGTTTTGGTTAAAATCGTAAAATTGTTGCTCGTTTTCGGCTGAATGTGCGACGATGATCAGTGTATAGACTAAAGTAACGACAATAATGACAGCAAGTGGAGTCTTCATAGTGACGATGCTTGCGGCACTATATCTCGACTTGTACTGAGAGCTCTGACAAAAGTTAACCGATGACCTCTGACTTGTCCGATTACAACGTGTATACATATAGCTATATATATATATAGTATGCATATAGCTAGTTCACTACTTACGTTGAGATAAGTTTACAGTAGGGCAATGATAATAAAATTTCATTGTACTGAATTTCAATATATGGAATCAAATATATATAACATATGTATATTTTCTGAGCAAGTATATACAGTGATATATACTATGTACTAAACGTAGCCATTTTTTGGCCAACCATTATTTCCACTTTTTTCCGGACATTTTTTTTTTTTTTTTTTTTTTTTTTTATTTGATTTGTATATTAAATAGGCTATGAATCGAATTAACAAAAATTATGTAAATTATTTATTTTAGGGATTTATATAAAAATAGGGATTTAGGGATTTAGATAAAAAGTTGAAATTCATATTTTTAGGCTACGAACCGAATTAACAAAATTTAAGTAAATTATTTATTTTAGGGATTTACATAGTTTTTTGGTAGAAATATAAAAAAAGCAGTGCTTTTCGAACACTTAGAACCGAGATTTTAGTCAAAAGCATCGGAATTAGTGGAAAATTAGTGTCTTTGAGACATGAAAATGATGTTGATTTTTGGTACCTTTAGTATAGAAAAAAAAAAAAAAAAAAAAAAAAAAAAAAAAAAAAAAAGTATGGTGATTTTGACTGAAATCCCGTTTTTTGTAATTTTTAAGAGGCACTCAGTATTTTTTTTCTCAGTGTTTGTGATTGTCCTTTATCCTTTCTACTAAAAAAAAAAAAAAAAAAAAAAAAAATGGTGCTTTTGACTGAAATCAGTTTTTTGTAATTTTTAAGAGGCACTCAGTATTCTTTTTCTCACTGTTTGTGATTGTCCTTTATCCTTTCTGTGTTTTTTTTTCCATGCACTAACTTTTTTCAGTGTCGCTTAACTTTGGTGTCTTTGTCGCCACTGGAAAATGTTTTCGAGAAAATCGATTTATGAGTAATAGGCTATCGTCCCTCGGAGGTAAAACTTGAGGGATAAGTGTGGGAGGAGTGCGCGTCACAAACACTTTGTTGCGACAAGTCCATAGTACCCATATGAAAATTACTAACACGTAATGATACGGTTTTAACTGGCAATTTTTTTTTTCCCGACGTAGAAGCGAAAAGTGGTGGTTTAGGGTTGTCTGCTCTTTTTTTGTCGCCTCCACCATTATTATTCGCAGCCCCCTGAAGTGGTACTTTACTTTCTGAAGGATAGGAGTTGGTACTTTTGGTTATAGCGAAAGATATGGAAAACAGTTTGTTTTCCGGACGTTACTACAGACTTAACAGACTGTTTATGCGACAATGCGGAATATGGCCGGAACAGTCGCGAATGGCGAGGATATTGTTGCCGGTTATCATCATCGGAACCATCGGAAGCATCTTAATTCCCGAGGTATCGTTATCGTTATCATTCAATCCTAAAGAACTGTTCCAATTGTATTTTGGAAGGGTTTCGATTGGATCTTAGTAAGGTTTTGGTTGGATCTTAATAAGATTTGGGTTGGATCTTAGTAAGGTTTTGGTTGGATCTTAATAAGGTTTGGGTTGGATCTTGGTAAGGTTTTGGTTGGATCTTTAGTAAGAGTTTGGTTGGATCTTAGTAGGATTTTGGTTGGATCTTAGTAAGATCTCAGTTGGATATTAGGAAGCTTTCGGTTGGATCTTTAATAGGCTTTCGTTTGGATCTTTAATAGGCTTTCGTTTGGATCTTAGATAGGATTCAGGTAGGATAGGGTTTCGGTTGGATCTTAGTAGGATTTTGGTTGGATCTTAGTAGGATTTCGGTTGAATCTTAGTAAGGTTTTGGTTGGATCTTAGTAGGATTTCGGTTGGATCTTAGTAGGATTTCGGTTGGATCTTAGTAAGGTTTTGGTTGGATCTTAGGAAGGTTTTGGTTGGATCTTAGTAGGATTTCGGTTGGATCTTAGTAGAATTTTGGTTGGATCTTAGTAAGATCTCAGTTGGATATTAGGAAGCTTTCGGTTGGATCTTTAATAGGCTTTCGTTTGGATCTTAGTAAGAGTTCGGTTAGATCTTAGCAGGCTTTCGTTTGAATCTTAGTAGGATTTCGTTTGGATCTTAGTAGGCTTTCGGTTGAATCTTAGTATAGTCTTTCGGTTGGATCTTAGTAGTCTTTCGGTTGAATTTTAGTAAGATTTAAAATCTTAAGCGATTATTTATCCATTCTAATTGATTTTTTCGACAACTTTAACGATAGGTATTGCCTATATAGTGCCTCATCATACCGAGCCTCAAAGCTGCTTTAACACAATGCGCAGCGTTGGAAATATTTTTGAAAACGGCATGCATACACTTTTAGCTGGTGAGAATGAAGGATGTTTGGGGTAACACGGACAATGTTATCGAGGGTATACCGGCAATGCTTATCATCAGTGTCGGTTGGGTCAAATTGTTAAATGGCGTCGTCAAACGATCAGCGGTAAATTTTCTATGCATGTTCTTTAATTATAATAATGAATAATTAATAATTATTTATTATTTATTTATTCATTCAAACACGGGTAAAAAAAATAATTGCGTATGTTATCGGATTCATAAATTTCCATAATTACAGATGTGGGAACTCATTAAGCGGATGGAAAGTGATTGGGAATCATTGTCAAAATATCCATCCTCATTGGTTATATTAAAAAGATATGCCGAAGAGGGTCGTATGTTGACTATAGCCTATGCTGGTAACCTATATTCGTATCCTGTCTTCAATTATCAATCTTTCGTTCCAATTAAGGGGTTAGGTCAAAGCAGAGGCCGAAAAAATAGGCCAAAAAATGAACACGTCATCGAAACAATTCTGCACAGCCGCCATTTTGTAACGAATCGCTTCGAAAAAATTCCTGTATATAGTCACTGATGTGTACTACAAATCCCCTTTTTAAGAACCGCGATTTTTTTCGTAGTTTTTTTGGAAAAAAATAAAATGTCTAAAAAAGCGTATTTTTTAGGCCCCAAAAGTGGTCTAACCTCTTAAATTATTATTTTTGGCTATTTTTTCCTGGATCTTTTTTAATACATTTTGGAAATCTATTGATTTGATTTCTTATCAGGTTTCCTATACTTATCGACCGCTGCTTTCATTGGTTTACCGGTAATACCACTCGTAATGAATGTGATAGTACCTTTGAACGAATCGAGGGCAAAAAAATATTTGTACGAAGCTGAATATGGAGTCGATCCGGAAAAATATTATTATTATATGCTCCTTCATTCCTACGTCACAAGTTTTTTGTGTATGATGATCTACGTCGTCGTTGATACGACTTTGTCACTTTGGGTGCAGCATTGTTGCGCTCTTTTTGAAATTGTTTCGTAAGACGAATTACTTTTTTTATTGCTATTAAAAATCTGACTTATAAAAAAAAAATTAATTCAAAAAATAATATAAAAATAATAATAATAATATTTTTTTTTGTCATGCAGTTACAATTTGAGATATACAGTCGGACATGTAAATAAAAAAGGATCTATAGATCCGATCTATGACAACGAATACAGAAACCTTTGCTTCTGCATAAAACAACACAAAGAGGCTATAACGTTAGTGATTATTACTATACCTATGTATTTTTTTTATTTTTTTATTTTTTATTTTTGTGATTAATTAATTTTGGTTTTATCAGATTCGCTAATCTCATCGAATCGACGTATTCGTTATCGTTGGCGTGGATCACTGGAGTCAATATGATTGTTATGAGTATCAGCGGAGTGCTGGTAAATAATTATTAAATCAAATAAAAAAAAATAAAAAATATAAATATTAAATTTGAATAAAAATATTTTTCATATTTAGGTACTAATGCATATAGACGATTTCGAAGACGTAATGCGATTCTCAGTTCTGACACTTGCGCCATTGTTTCATCTATATTTTAATACAGTGCCCGGACAAAAGTTAATTGATCATAGCCAAAAAATCAGCGATTCTGCGTAAGCGAATTTTTAACGATTTTTTAATTTATTAATTATTAATTAAAATAATGATGAAATTTCTTCGTCAGATATGAGAATGATTGGTATATTTTACCACCGAACGCACAAAAGTTGCTGATTTTAATAATATTGAGAGCTCAAAGACCTAATTTAATCACAGCTGGAAAATTTTATGTCTTGAATATGGAAAGTTTTAGCGCTGTAAGTATTTTTATTTACAAAAAAAGAAAAAAAAAAAAAAAAAAAAAAAAAAACTAATTTTTTTTTTTGGGTTTTAAGGTGATGCAAACCTCAATTTCGTACTTCACAGTTCTATCCTCGGTCCGCCATTAAATCAGTATTGTACTCAATTAAATTGTACAATGATAGTAAATCTGATTCATTTTATAAAAATAAAATATTCGAATCTGAGCTATTTTCGAATCTGAATTAAATCTGATTAATTTTATAAAAATAAAATATTCGAATCTGAGCTATTTTCGAATCTAAAATCTGTTTTACCGGCAAAAAAGATGGTAAGCAAATTACGACGATGCCGACTGTCGGTTCGGCAGATCCGCAAAAGCGGCGCTGCTTTTTTCGGTGAAATTTTTTGGTAAGTAGGAATCTGCAGTACCATCTGAATAATTTTTTATTTTTTCATTTTTCATTATTTATTTTTTTTTTATTTTTCATTTTTATTCATCCATATAATATCACCAAAATCAGTAATAAACCATCGACCACCATAAAAACCGACCACCATAAATCACACCATATTCTCGCCATAAATAATTTACAAATCGCAAATCTTAGAGAATATTTTTTATGGCAGCCTTTTCATCGCTCTCAAAAATATAAATCAGCCCTTTTAACTTTCTCGTCTCGTTCGCCTTTTATTCCCCATGAATACGAACTCCCACATAAAAAATTCAAGAGACAAAAATTCACTCGGGATAATAATCCGAAGAGGCGTGGAGACGTCAACGGATGAATAACGGAACGTAAACAAACCGGTCCGAGACTACAATGCGCGTTAAATTGAACAAATAAAGGGAGAAGCTCTCGACGCGTGTCTCCCATAGTATTATGGGGGTCGGAGTAGGGGGATGGAAAATGAGAAACGCAGCTACATTGATACAGCGAAGCGTGCGAAACGCACTATTG
>OZ035871.1:5638345-5660845 GCA_964034905.1 Itoplectis maculator
AAAAAAAAAAAAGTATTCTTAATATCTGAAAAATATTCTCAATATTCTCAAAAAAAAAAGTATTCTTTATATCTGAAAAATATTCTCAATATTAAAAAAAAAATTGATGGAAATATTTATTATTATTATTTTCAGTGGAAAAACTCAATTACATCTGACAAGCTAATTTCACGTCGTAAATCTCAGAGATTTAATTGAAGCAGAAAGAAAGGAAGGAAAAATGATGAAAAAAGAAAAAAAAAATGGAAGAGGGGAAAAATGGTGAAAAAAAAGATGGAAGAGGGGAAAAATGCGAAAGGCCTCTTCAGGGTGGTCCAAGACATGATACAACACCCTAACCATGTGCTCGTTGACTTAACAACCGACCTTGAGCTGAGCTGAGTCGCTTCTCAGAGCTGCTGCTGCTGCTGCTTCGTGCTCAGAGGGTTCCAACTCTCCAAGCATGCAAAAACGGCCAATCACCCTCCTTGATTTTTTTTTTTTTTTTTTTTTTTTTTGGAGGATAATTTAAGGGAACATTGCACTCCTCAATTATTTTGTAAAGGGAGGTTCAGGGTGGGCTCGAAATGTTATCATTATGATTATGCATTTTGGGTACAAAATTTGTGCAAGAATTATTTTCTTACGTTTTAATAATTTATCATAATTCTGTGAATTAATCGAATGTTTCGTACATTTTTTTTTTCGAATTTATTCAAAATTGTAAAAAGAATTAATAATTTGATTGAAATGATTGATGACTAAAAATAATTCATAAAAAATTGAAACAAAAAATTGAGTCAAAAAATCAAATCAAATCAAATAAAAAAAAAAAAAAAATCAAATCAAATCAAATCAAATTCAAATTGAGTTTTGAATTGAGTCAAAAAATTACAAACATAAAAGGTGATAAAATTTAATAGAAATAATTTTTTTTTATGATTAAAAATAATTTTTTTTAATGATTAAAAAAAAAATCAAATCAAATCAAATCAAATTCAAATTGAGTTTTGAATTGAGTCAAAAAATTACAAACATAAAAAAGGTGATCAAATTCAATAGAAATATTTTTTTTTAAATAATTAAAAAATAAGCCTTGATTTTAAACAAATTGAGTTTTCGCGACGTTTGAACCCTTCTGACCTGAGAAAAGGGAACGAAGGGTGAATAGCAATGCAACAGCAAAGCAACTGCAACTCTGCTAACTTTCCCTTCTCTCTTCAATCTGCGAAGAAGAGTAAAAAAAAAAAAAAAAAATGGCTGACTGTACGTAACAAGACTCAGAGACTCCGCTGCTATTATCATAATTGTGCTGCTGGAGGCAGCAGCGGCTGTGCCCACAAACCAGAATGCTCATCATCCTCCTCCTTTCATCTCTCCTTCTCTCTCTTCTTATCTCCTTTCTCTCTTCCTCCTTCTTCTTATCGTCTTTTTCTCTCCTTCCAACTTTTCTTGCCAAGTCTTTATGCATTTCTCTCCTCGTTCAGTCGTTCCGCATATTTTCCTATAATTTTTTTTTTACCTTTTTATTTTTTCTCATTTTTCATCCGACTTTTCGTTTCATTTCACTCGTTTTTTTTTTTCGCCAGAAAAAAAAAACGTTCTTGTCTTCTCTGTAAAGGATTTTTTACATTAAAAGATTTTTTCATTGGTTTCGATAAATTCGGAGAGTTTTCCTGCATTTTTGGCCGGGAAAATCGAAAAATCGTGAAGTGAGGTTAGAAATCCGCCACCTCGAGATTTTTAAAGCCATTTTCTTGGAAACGGTTAATCGAATCGCAACCAAATTTGGAACACAGGTAGAAAATGATGGCACAATTGTTCTAACCTAATTTCTCCTCTTAACTAACAGCCGTTTTTTCGTGAGAGCCAAAAGAAACCAAAAAGTGAGGTTAGAAATTAAATTAAATTATTATTCTTCTATAGAAAAATGTTTGCTGTGGTTTTTCGAGCCCTGAGAAATAGTTATGTAGCTTTCTGTCTCATAAAAATCAACGCAATTTTTGTAAAAACGCACAGACCTATTTACAGATCCGTTAGATTCACTCTACGCACAGCGAAATTCATAGAGTTTCAAAAGGTGCGTGAATTTCGCGTCAGACGGTCCGTTATAAACGCGCATTACCCGCGGAAAGTATTACTCGCGGCTTCAAAGAGATCCGCAGTGCTCAGTGGCTGCTGCAGCAGCTCTTCGGCTATTCACCTGCAAATATAAACGCTGCTCCCCAACCAACAGGCAACGCACTCTCAGATCTTTTCGCTTTGAGCATTTTTTTCCCTGAAAAGCATTTTGCTCGAGTCGGAAAAACCTGTATGTGACTTTTGTCTTTGTAAAAAAAAAAAAAAAAAAAAAAAAAAAAAAAAAAAAAAAAAAAACTTTTCTTCACTCAAAGCGCGATTGAAGCTTTGCTGAGCAAAGAATTATTTGCATTAAGCGAAAAAGGCGAAGTGAACAACTTTTTCAATTCGGAGGACCTTTTTTACATTACGATTTGATTTAATTTTGTAATAATAAAAAATCGTAGCAAATAATTTAATTTCATGACATTTCATTTTTTAATAAAATAAAAAATCATAGCAAATAATTTAATCTCATGACATTTCATTTTGTAATAAAATAAAAAATCATAGCAAAGAATTTAATTTAATGAAATTTCATTTTTCAATAAAATAAAAAATTCTTGTAAAATTTTTGTGAAAATCAGAAATTAACGAAAAAAAAAAAAAAGTTGAACTTTTCAAAATTCAACCGAATCTGAAAGTTCACTATAAGTTTTTTTTTTTTTTTTTTTTTTTTTTTAGGATTGATACCTCTTTTGAACTGAGTTATTTCGAGCCTCAGATATTAACCGCATTTTCAGAAGCCGGGCTACCGTTGGGCCAACATCCGAGCGGGTTAATATTAACCGACTCGCAGAGAAAGTGGCGAAACGGTAGTGAGACACAAAGCGCCGCTGCGCGATATAATATACGACTGTTTGTTCAGATTAGGACCGACAAAGGGCCGCGAGTTCAGTCTTGCGACGTATTTGCTGTAGATTAAATCGCAGCTCCAAAAAGACCGCTCGAGTCTTCACTTCTGAGCTTCACTAAATCAGCGCCCTCTGTGTATGCGCAGCGCATGCGCAGTGCGTTCTGTGTATGCGCAGCGCATGCGCAGTGCGTTCTGTGTATGCGCAGCGCATGCGCAGTGGCCTCTGTGTGTGTGCGCATGAAAATTAATGCGCAAAAAATAATAAAAATACCAATAATAATAATAATAATAATAATAATGAAATAACAATAATAATAGTGAAACACACATGAAAATTCGCAAAAAATAATTAAAATACCAATACCAATAATAATAATAATAAAAGGAGAAAAACAATCGGGGCCGAAGAATAATTTTACGTTCCGGCGATTTAATGGGACGGGTTCTCTGTCGTCCATAAAATTTTTCGCGATATGCGATATAATAAATCCTTAACGACCGTCGTCGTCGTCGTCGTCGTCGCGGCGATTAAGTCGATAGTAATCGATCTCGGGCCGATCGTTAATGTGAAAGCCAATTGAATTTGCCTGGCGATGTACCCCCCTCCCCCCTCTATATATAGAGCATGCATACAACGAGGCGAGAATATTATAGCACACAAAGAGAGAGAGGGGAAAATACGGCGGAAAAAAAAACAAAAAAAAAGAGACACGAAAAAAAAAAAAAAAAAGAGCGAGTTGCATAGGTCGATAAATGCGAGCGATCGACTCTCGCTGACTGCAGTCACTTATATATATCTATACAGGGTGTCCCAAAAGTTATGAAGTTCCAGCTGCTTAACCCTTTTCGCTTAAGCCTGTTCATCTATTATTATTATTTACTTTACTTTACTTTATATTATTATTATTATTATTATTATTATTATTATTATTATTATTATTATTATTATTATTATTATTATTATTATTATTATTATTATTATTATTATTATTATTATTATTATTATTATTATTATTATTATTATTATTATTATTATTATTATTATTATTATTATTATTATTATTATTATTATTATTATTATTATTATTATTATTATTATTATTATTATTATTATTATTAGTATTTATTGAGAATGAAGCTCCGGCTACTTAACCCTGTTCATATACAGGGTTAGGCAGCCGGAATTTCAACACTTTTGAGCCACCCTGTATATACCTATATATCTATGTGTGTTTGTATACCTATATATACGTGCGTATGTCCTTATATCTATATCTGCGATTTCCTCAAGCCAAGAATAAGAGAGTAATCACGCTCCCTGAGCACCTCCCTCACTCGTCGTTCCCCTCCCTCTCCCCCCTCCCCCCTTTTATTCTTCCCTTTTTTATTCCGCGTACTTTTCAATCAGCCGCAAATTTGCAAAACGAGTCTCGCGCCGCTTCGTCTCCTCCTCTGTCAGCTCGCGTTTTGCTGCTTCCTTCACATCGTCGCTTTTCTCATTCTACTTTTTTTTTTCCCCTTGTTTACCTCACCGCTCGGCGCTCGTGTTATTGTTTTTTTGCCTGCCTTTAGAGTCGTCCCCCGGAGGCAGCGAGCAGGCATCGTCACCTCCACGTGACCGCGCTGCCGAGAGTTGCTGCTCGATTCTCCGGCAGCGCAGAGGTAATGAGACGGGAGTTCAGTAATCAGACGCGTCCGGGTAAGAGAAATGAGAGCTTAATAACAAAAGCAGTGAGACTGTCATATATACACATATATACACATGCAGTACAGTATAGCACACATATAGCACTATATAGCATTCTACTACTATACTATATATGTATATCCTATATTACTATATCGTACTATACAGTATAGTAGTTAAATATTATAATATAATATTATATAGTATATAATATAATATTTTACTATAATAAAAAATATATAATTTTTATTATTATATTTTACTATACTATAGTATAGTAAAGTAGTATATTTACTATACTACTACGTATAGTTTACTATACTATAGTATAGTAAAATATTATATCCCTTAGAACTTTTTCTCTGAGACCTGAGAAGGGCCAATGGAAGTTGAGATTTTTCGTCGTGGACCTTTTTTTTTTTTTTTTTTTTTTTTTTTTTTTTTTTTTTTTTTTTTTTTCGAGAATTTCACGGCTGCAATATGTCGCCCCTGAGGGCGCCGTTATCGCGCCGCGTGAAATCCGACCGGACAACCTACGGATCGGGTTTCCCTTATCTGCGGCATAAATAATGCCGCGCCGAGCAGATTGCGGCGCCCCGTTACAACCTACGAGGCTCGTAAAGCGTAAGTTGTAAGCCGACTACATTGTGTAAATTGAAGGAGTGTGAATTAATTAGGCGCACGATTATTTTTTATGGGGACGAATTGTTATCTGTGGCTTTTGCTTGTTGAGGGAAATTTATTGACATGTGTTAAGTGTATGCGCTGCAAATTATTTTATTTATGAAAAATATACTGAGGAAAAAAATAAATAAAAAAGTTAGATTGATACATAAATTGGATAACCAAATTGCAAAAAAATGATTACATTATTATTATCATTATTATTATTATTATCATTATTATCATTATTATCAATATTATTATCATTATTATTATCATTATTATCAATATTATTATCATTATTATTATCATTATTATTATTATTATCATTATCATTATCATTATCATTATTATTATCATTATTATTATCATTATCATTATCATTATCATTATCATTATCATTATCATTATCATTATTATTATCATTATTATCATTATCATTATCATTATCATTATCATTATCATTATCATTATCATTATTATTATTATCATTATTATCATTATTATTATTATTATTATTATTATTATTATTATTATTATTATTATTATTATTATTATTATTATTATTATTATTATTATTATTATTATTTATATTAAACCACATCATCGTATCTATATATATATATATATATATACCCACACGCAGCATCGATCACGTTGTGTGCTTCACCATAGCCTTCATGGGACCCCATAGCCCGGTTTCCACTATACCATAGCCTCCCAACCCATACAAACCCCATAACCATATATATATATACACACACAGGACTCGTCAAACGAACTGAACCGACTTTACCCGAAGCCCTTCAACGAAGTGGGTGTAGTTCGTTAATCTCCGTAAACGTTCGGGTGTCTTCGGGTCTCTTCGGTTTCGCGGAGGCTGCGTCGACCCTGGACGACCTATGGCGGCTGCAGCACAACTCGTCGTGGCTTTCACGAGGCAACAGCCTCCCCTCCATCTTCATTTTTCGCGTCCATATATATATATCATATGTTATACATATCATTGGCTTATCAAAATCGTGATAAAAAATCGAAGTGGTGGATTGGAATTTTGGGTTCGTTTTGACCGGAAACGTTCAGGTTTTTCATTGGCTTCTGTGGCTGTCAAAAAATAATACAGCGGCGACGGCGGCTCGACATCGCCCGTCGGCCGCGTGGATGGTCACCGCTTCCCCCACCACCGTCACGGCCGACCAATCGGAGGGCAGGGCTGAGTGTAGGAACGAGACGGACGCGCGGGACTTGAATCCGCAGTCGTCGTCGGTCGGTGCGACAAACGAGACGCGAAAAGAGTCGGAAACGTGGTGACGGAAAAATAATTGTTGTGGTGACGAAAGGTGAGGCGTGAAAAGTCAAAAAGTGGGGTAATACATTTAAAAATTGAATTATATTGACATTTATCCATAAAAAGGCAAATTAATTTTTGAAAATTTGAAACGCGGTGACGGAACAAAATTTCGGGTGACGAAAGGTGAGGCGTGAAAAGTCAAAAAGTTGGGTGAAGCCAACTTAAAACAGAATAAAAAAAAAATTGAATTAAATAAAATAATTAAATAAAAAATGAATTTGACTAAAATACAAAAATGAAAAATTTAATTGAATAAAATAACGAAATAAAAATTAATTTGACTTTAATAGAGACTTCTGTGTGTGTGTTTTTTTTAATTAAAGAATCGTGAGTGGCTAATAAGTTGAGTGTCGACGACGATTATTATCAGTGCAACGATCAGAATGAGCTGAATTTAGGCGAAGCAATTCGGCAGCTGCTGGCTCGAAAAAAAAAAAAAAAAAAAAAAAACTGCACCAGCTGAAAAGTGAGCAGAGCCCTTTGTTTGTTTCGCGACGGACACGTGGTCGAAACTTTGGAAAAAACAACAACAACAGTCAACATGTTGCTGAAACTCGCATTGCTTATGGTTGTCTTTGCGACTCCAGGTCAATGCTACTTCAATCTTTTTCTCAGTCAAACGGAAGTTCGCAAACTGATGGGTAAGTCGCCTTCAAATAATAATGATAATAATAATATTGTTAGATGATTTAGATGATTGTTAAATTTGTTAGGTGACTTGTTAGGTGATTTGTGAGGTGACTTGTAAGTTCCCTCCAAATAATAATAATAATAATGATAATAATATTGTTAGATGATTTCTGAGGTGACAGTTAGGTGATTTCTTAGGTGATTTTTTAGGTGACTGTTAGGTGATTTTTTAGGTGACTCTTGAATGGTTTGCGAGGTGACTCCTAATAACTGTTAGGTGACTTAGGTGACTTAGGTGACTTAGGTGACTTATTACTTCACTGTTAGGTGATTGACTGCGATGTCACTTTTGGAATTTTCTCTGATAAATCTGTGTCAAGTTTGGTTATACATCCGCAGAATCGACTGTTTTATCGACGTGGAAATGTATGTCCCAAGAATAAATGACAACGTTTATCTTTGGATTTATCGCTGCGAGAGAAACGTGGGAGTGGAATTTATCGTTTACACGTCGATGTCTTATCTCGCAAATCGCCTCTCGACTCGCTGCGGATTAATTTAATCGCAATAATCGTGAGTTATACGGTGCGAACTTCCGGCGATTATGTTTCGCAGCTACTGTATTTTTTTTTATGGAGTCTGACGCCGTTATCTCGCCTTATCAGCAGTCATTTAACACGTCGGTGATAAGGATGCTGAAATAAATTCTGCAGCTTCCGATTTTTTTTATTTATTTTTTTTTTTTGTGAAATTTTTGTTTTTTATTTATTTCGGATTTTTGTTCTATTTTTTATTTTTTATTTTGATAGATATTTATTTTTTTATTTATTTCTGTTTTATTGATTTTTTATTCATTTTTCGTTTGTATTTTTTTTAATATTTTTTTATAATATATGTTTCTCGCATATTTTGTCATTTTTGACATTTTATGATACCAATTTTTTAAATCAAGAATATTTTGCTAAAATGAATTTTCCACCTGTGGAAAAATTTTATTTGGAACGAAAAATGGTCGGAAATTATTTGATTGGGTTGGAGATAAATTGCGAAGGTATTTGCAGTGGGAATTGAAATTCCGGAGCTGCTGATGGATCAATCGAGTCTCGATTTTCGATCTAGGATGATTCGACGGATAACGATCTATAAATCGACGTCGATTTCTCGCGCAATTTCCGAGCGTGTAAACGTAGAACCGCAGAAGCAGAGCAAAAGCAGAGCAAAAGCAGAGCAAAAGGCTGATACATTTTCCCCTCTGCGGATAACTTCCGCGGCTGTGAATAATTTCCTCGCAGTTCGCTGGACCGATAAAAACGTTCGGCTGCCTCCAATTGCGACACCTGAATTATTCGAATTAGTCGTTTTTCTGGTTCTCATCTCCACTAAAAAAAAAAAAAAAAAAAAAAAAAAAATGCTCGTTTCACATTTTATACTTGTCTTATTAAATTTTATGAGAATGTTAAATTTAATTCTCGTTAAATTTAATTCTCGAAACCACAAAAATGCTAAAAATTCACAAATTTACAAAAATGCTCAAATTTACAAAAATCTTGAAAATGGTAAAATTTACAAAAATCTTGAAAATGGTCAAATTTAAACAAATCCTAAAAATTTTCAAATTCACAAAAATCCAAAAAATTCACAAATTTACAAAAATGCTCAAATTTACAAAAATCTTTAGAATCCTCAAATTCACAAAAATGCTAAAAATTCTCAAACTCACAAAAATCGTAAAAATTCCGAAATTCCGAAATTCCCAAATTCACAAAAATCGTAAAAATTCTCAAATCCACAAAAAACCCAACAATTCCCAAATTCACAAAAATCCTCAAAATTCTCAAATCCACAAAAAACCCAACAATTCCCAAATTCACAAAAATCCTCAAAATTCTCAAATTCACAAAAATCCTACAAATTCCCAAATTCACAAAAATCCGGCAAATTCCCAAATTCCAAAAAACCCTTCAAATTCCCAAATTCCCAAAAACCCTAAAAATCCCCAAGTACCCAAAAATCCTACAAATTCCCAAATTCCCAAAAATCCTGCAAATTCCCAAATTCCAAAAAACCCTTCAAATTCCCAAATTCCCAAAAACCCTAAAAATCCCCAAGTACCCAAAAATCCTGCAACTTCCCAAATTCCCAAAAACCCTAAAAATTCCCAAATCTCCAAAAATTCAAAAAAAAATTCCAAATTCCCAAAAATCTCAAAAACCCCTAAATTCCCAAAAATCCCAAAAACCCCAAATCAATGCCCAAAAATCGCCTCTCCTCTTCATATATATATATATATATATATATATTCCCTCCTCCTCCTTTCCTCCTCTTCTTTTATATATATATATATTTTTTTCTCTCTCTCTCTTTCTGCAAACTTCGCTCCCGTTGTTCCAGACAAGGTCAGGAACCTTGGCGCGTTTTGCCTGCGCTTCGCCCTTTCCATTCGCTCGGCTCGAAAAATTTACGACCCATTACTCGCCGCTGCTTTTGCCGTTTCTGCTGCTGCTGCCGTTGCTGCACCCTCTGCCACCTACGTGTTTATGCACGTGTAACATTTAATATCTCTCGAGGCGCGTCTGACGCTTCGTATTCTGCTTCTCCTTCTGCTTCTCCTTTACTTCGTTCGCTCTGCAATAATGTGCGGACAGAAATCACCTTCAATAATTGAAAAAAAAAAAAAAAAAAAAAAAAAAAAAAAAAAATGGACAATTGACTCAACTAATTTTCACCGTCCTCCTCAAACAATCCGAGCAAACGAGTCGTGAAACATCAACATTATTTTCACCCTCGGCTCTGCTCCCTCACCTTTTTTTTTTACCTTCGTCTTCCCAACGAGATGAAAATTCCTCAAACATATCAATTAACGTCGGTCATTTCTCGCCTCTCGTCTGTATTTTTTTTCTCTCGCTTCGCAGTCGTTGGAATTTATTTTCCTGGGTAATAAAATATCGTAACGAGGTTCTTGTTAACCTCCTCCTTCCACTTCCCTCTTCTTCTCGTTCCTCAATGTCCACTCTCAAACTTTTTTTTTTTTTTTTTTTTTTTTTTTTTTTTTTTTTTTTTTCAGTTTGTTTGGACACCGAATAATCGACAGTCACGATCCTCAAATTTTATCTGCCTCGTATTTTTCCCCCTCCAAGTCGACTCCATCCACGTATTTTTATTATTTATTTTTTTAATTATTTTTTTTATTATTTATTATTTTTATTATTATTGTTCACGTATTTTTTATTATTATTGCTCTTATACTTTTTTTATGTCAAATAAAAAATAATAAAAAAAAATAAAAATTTCAAATTTTATTTTGATGTCAAATAAAAAATAATAATAAAAAAAAAAAATGTTCGAATGTCCTCTTTAAACAATTTGACAATCAATTTCGCATATTTTACGCGTCGCAAAAAAAAAAAAAAATTGAGTATGCAAACGAGGAGCGAAAATTAATATACCATCCAATTTGGTTGGACGTCAAAAAGCGGTCCCAGCGGAACGAGCATCGGTGTTGCTGTCAAAACACTAAAACAGAAAGGCCAAGCGAAGTGAGTAGAGATAAGTTTGCTCTTTCTCTCTCTTTCGTTTCTCGAGTCTTCGCCTGGTTCCCCCCCCCCCCCTTTTCCCCCCTTCTTCGACCGCTGGGTGCCGGGGCCCTACCTAGTTAGGCCCTGACAGGCCCATCTTGATGGTGTAGGCCCCGCGTGGTAGTTGCTCGGCCTCAAAGAGCCCGCCGGGACCCCGTGAAAACGTTTATGCACGGCCATTGGCGTAGCCATTGGTGGGCCCTATTTCCCCCCCTTTTTCCCTTTTTTTTCTCCATTTCTCTATTTTTTTTTTTTTTTTTTCCTTACTTACCGAAGGCAGTTTTTAATTCTTCAACAAATATGACAAACCCCTAATATTTTTTTTATTAAAAAAAATAATAATAATATAGTTATGAGATTTATAACGTAAATTATATATTTTTTTAATTAAAAAAGTATTGATAATAATAACAATCATATCGACTTTTAACCTATAAAATCGTTCTCAAGTCGCATATTCTACCCCTGAAAACACTGGTTACAACCCTTTTTTAGTTGATTTTGAAAAATAAAAATTTTTGGCCGAACAGTTTGTCAGAAATCGTAGATCTGGTCGCCGGGCCGAAAACCGCCCAAATCGGGGTCACGAAATTTATTTTTTCAAAATATCGACTTTTAACCTATACCATCGTTCTCAAGTCGCATATTCTACCCCTGAAAACACTGGTTACAACCCTTTTTTAGTTGATTTTGAAAAAAAAATTTTTTGGCCGAACAGTTTGTCAAAAATCGTAGATCTGGCCGCCGGGCCAAAAACCGCCCAAATCGGGGTCGCGAAATTTATTTTTTCAAAATATCGACTTTTAACCTATACCAATATACGCGAACCACTGGGTAACTATATATATTATCAGTGTTGGAAATCCTGTCGAGTCGACTCATTCCAGTCCAGCATCGAATGAGTAACACGACGTGTACGTCGTGTTACTCCGATGCTCGTTAAGATGCTGTCACTCAGCGAAACTGGCCGCAGGTATAACGCCCCTATAACGGCACAGGACAAGACACTGGACAGGATGGCACCGGACCATCCTGTAATAGGGTCTATATGGGAAAAGGGAGGGAGGGGGGAGGGGGGAGGGGGGAGCATAAAATGTACGGTCAGGGATTAAAAGATTTCCTTCAGGATAAAAACCAACGGACGACGGAATTGATTAACAGCCTCTCTCAAAAAAAAAAAAAAAAAAAAAAAATACTAAGAATTGATAAACAGCCTCTCTCAAAAAAAAAAAAAAAAAAAAAAAAATACTAAGAATTGATAAACAACCTCTCTCAAAAAAAAAAAAAAAAAAAAAAAAAAAAAAAAAAAAAATACTAAGAATTGATAAACAGCGTCTCAAAAAAAAAATACTAAGAATTGTCTCTCTGATCATCAGATACATCTTATCTGATGTCTCTGCATCGGCGCCATAGTCGAATTTCGTTGAGACTTTGTTGCGCGCGCAGATCGAACGCAGCTGCGAAAGATAAATAATAAAATAAAAATAAAAAAATGCAGAATTATATTCCGCTCCCGCTGCGGCTAAGCGGTTGGCTTTCCAGGGGTCAAAGAGGGGTTCGAGACGAGGGTCTCGTCGACGGTCGCGTCCCGTAGGAATATCCTCGCTGCGGGAGGCATCAGCAGGCGATTTCTCCGATGCTCGTCGGAGTCGACGACGAAGCCAGACCTGTTTTTTTTTTTTTTTTTTTTTCCCTCCAACGAAAACTACGATCTGGTCTGGCATCTTAGCTATCGCTTATTCGGTGACCCTGTTGACCTAGAGGCAAGACCCTTGTCCTTCGTCCCAGTGATGAATCGTCGGTGACGGTCCTGGTGACTTTTAGCTCGGACGTCACGCGACTGGATTTTGTGTCTTTTGAAAAGACTTCCTGCAGTTTTTCATTCTTGCATTTTGACCATTTGCTCCTCTGGTCATTTGGAATTTTACCACGAAGAAAGACATTCTTAGGTTATTAATGGAAAATCGTGAAAAGTTGGATATTGTCATAGGTCAGTTTTTCACTCGAATGACTATAAATGTGACTATTTTGTCGAGTCAAAGTCAAGTTTCGTAGATTTGGTTGTCGAGGAGATATTTAATATATTTTTTCTGGAATTCTTGAGACTGAAACTGAATTATTATTAATTGTTCCAATCGCTAACAAAATGTGTGACAGACCCTACAAATTCAATAAGCAACTGGAGCAATTGGAGCAATTTATGCTTTCACGACTCTGAGTATAGAATTTTCGTCCGCATGTTTCGTTATACGATTTGACAGATCGCCACATGTCGAATTCCCAGTCGCAGCACCCGCAGCACGTGGCTTTTATTTACTGTACATGCCATACTATAAATGTATGTACTCAGCGTAGCTTCTGGTAAATGACGAGGAGCGACATCTCAATCAGAGCTCCATCTGTCGGTTATGGGGGTTCGTTATAGGGTTCGATTTGGGGTTCATTTTTGGGGCCCCCACGAATCGCGTTCCCCTCGTTCGAAAATCGAGACACTATAACATCGTCGTCACGTGGTTCCCTCAGCGCAGAGACAATATTATCTTAGCGTCCAATCCGGGAATCCGTTTCGTGAGTCTCGTTTCGTTCGACTGACGTTTACTTTGGACGTGTTCACATTTCACTCCCTCGACGATGCTACGAATAAACGTTTTTCCAATGTCGAACGAGCGACTGAAAAAATACGAACCTTGTTTTCGTCGTAATCTTCGAATATATTCCTAAATTAAAAAAAAAAAAAAAGTGAAATAAAAATAAAATCTTATCGACCAACGATACGTTTTTTTTTTTTTTTTTTTTTTTTTTTTTTTTTTTTTTTTTTTTTTTTTTTCCTATAATAAAAATACGGAAACTCGGTGTTTAATGGTGCCAATAAAATTCGTTTAATTGTGTCTTAATCTGCTCTTAAAAAAATTCCGTATCAATTATCCTCACCTCGTTTATTTCGGCATTTAAGACGAAACGAATTGCTCGGTTCCCTCCCAGTTTTCCCGGTCTTAAACCCTAAGGTTCGGCCCTTTTTCCGCGCCCTTCGAGAAAACCATTCAGCTCGACGAGAAATCCGAGAAATGGAAAGAGCCAAACAGTAATTTTAACTGCTACTGCTGCTTTAGTACTGAAATCCCCAGACTCAGATCCCCATCCAAAATGCCATGGATCTCGTCTTACACTGCGGGTTAATCCTTCCGGCGGATGAACGACGCGTCGTAAAGTTGTCGAGTCTTTTCTCGGTGGAGTCGTATCTTAGTCGTGACAACGAACCTTTGGATTAGATTTCGTATTATGAACGAACACATCGATACCTATAGTACGAATCCAATATATTATTATTATTATCATCATTATTTTTCAAAGCCCGGAACTTCACCGTCATTCTTCCTCTTCACTTTTTTTTTTTTTTTTTTTTTTTTTTTTTTTTTTTTTTTTTTTTTTTTTTATTCCTGTCCGTAGTGCCGCCCTTTAGAAAGTCTTCGCACGTCACCGGTATTCTGACCCTCTTTTCGTTAGGGATGGGGGAGGGGGTACGGAGTACAGTTGGGGCCTTATGTTATATATAGTGAAGGGTCGTCGTCGGTATTATTTGGCTCAGCGAGTTCCCTTTTCGCGGAGGTGTCGGGTTGCCCTTTGGGCTCGAAGGGACGTAGGGACGAAAAGGGCCGAGTCGCGGGGCCCGTCGAGCCGGACCCCATTCATATCGACCTCCACGAGCAAAGAGCAACGGCGACGAGACGAGCGAGGATTTTTGCGCCCTTTTCAATTCGCGACGTGTCAAACCGACGTGAATGGCGTATTTTGACAGCGGGGGACACCGTCGCCTGCGAAATTTCGTCGGGTTTTTTTCACACCCGCGCGTTAAGTTTTTCACACCCCCCTTTTTGTCTTTTTGTCTTTTTTTCCAATTTTTGGTTTTTCCAAAAAATTCCAAAAGCTTGAATTTTTGGTTCCAATGAGTTTCCTTTTGGGGAGGAAAGAGAGGATAAGGGCAAAAGCAAAAGTCAGCAAGAGCGAAGGGTGAAGGGATAAGGGAGAAGGGACATCAAAAGTAAGCTAAAGCTCGAAACCTGTACGTTTCCGCAGACTCTGAAAAGGCGACTCCGTCGTTTCGCCTCAAAGGGAAACTCGAGCAGTGTATATAGAATCTTATATACAGGAAAATTTGTACATAGATGCGTTACACGTGTCGTGTCGCGTATATACATTCACTCGGTAAATATGTGCAGCGAAGTGGCTCCGCTAGCCTCTCGTGACAATTGTGTCTGGCGCACCGGGTTTCTCTCTTAAGGGTCGACGCCTTCGTTCAAAAGGCCCGTTTCCTCCCCTCCCCTTAAGCGAAGCAGAGACCACACTTTGCTTTTACAGAGGCGACCAGACTTCAAAGAATCTTCGAGTGACGTCAGAAGACGACGAACGCGTGTAATTAAAAAAAAAAAAAATCGCCGGACGATTTTTTTTTTTTTTTGCAAAAGTCGACTGTAGGAGTGGATTAAGAGGATTTGATACTAGACTAGGTAGTTTGTAGCCAATGTTGACCTCTTCGACACATTTTTGATCCGTCATATTGGGTCTAAGTATAGCAAATTTAATTCCTCACCCAGCAATATACATATATTCAATTTATAGATATATATACACACATACACACCTATTTATAAAAGGAGGAGAATCTCGGGTTGGGTTCTGCGCCGTAAATGGCGACGTTATAAATATCGTCGAGCGGGTCGGAGGTCACCGTTGAGCTCGGGTTAAGCTCGATTGGTTATCGGTGTAAAGGTGTGTTTGTATCAGTGTGAGTATTTTCTTTTTTTTTTTTTTTTTCTGTGGACGACACAAACCACCCATATATATATATAAAATTATATTAAAGTGTAGGTAAAGTATCGACCTGGCGAGTTCTATGAAAATTGACCACAGAGCTAAATCGGTGAACGAAGAGTAACAAATGTTGGCTGAGTCTGAAGCTGAGTCTGATTCTGAGGTCACAAAGGCTGAGCCGACGAAGCTGAGGTCGTGACGGTCGTGAGGCTGGACTGGGTTTTCGCGAGCTGCGATATCTGATCCGGGGAACCGGTAAAGGCCCGGACTTGGCTATAGATGGGAAGGAGAGGGGAAAGGGATTGGGAAGAGAGGAGGAAGGGGACTTTGGAATTGTGGAGGCGACTGTGGGTTTGTTTTATATGAGCAACTGCAGCAGCTTCGCGAGTCTCTTGAAAATAAAATACATACACAGAGGATAAAGGAGGGAAGGTGGCTTCTGGTTGTGGGACCCGAGGCGCATTGTCTTGGGGAGGCGATTTAAAAATGCCACTCGTGGCTCGTTAAGCGTGCGGCTATCTGATAGTAGTACAGGCTGGGAGAGACTGCGCTGTTGTATGGTTGGTTCGCGTAGGTGGGTCGAAAGGTACGGTCGTGTCCCTTGTGTATATAGTAGAGGTGCATAGGAGAAGAAGGAAGAGGAGGAAAGAGGAGAAGGAGGAGGAGGAGGAAAAAGGAGGAGGGACAGAAAAGAAGGAAAGAGAAGGAGAGATAGTAAAGGAAAGATAGAAAAGATAGAAAGAGAAGAAGGGATAGAGAAGAAGGCTAAGGGCATCTGTATAGAAGGGACTTCCCTTGGCCCTTGGACCTTTTCCCTTGTACACTCTTCTATCTCGCCTCATCCTCCTCCTTTTCTCCCTCTTCCTCTCCTTCTCCCTTTGCTGCTTCTGTTCCACCGATTCTGTCCTCTCCATCGGCCTCCCTCCTTTTTTTTTTTTTTTTTTTTTTTTTTTTTTCATGGCGACCACCGTCTCTTGCTCCTGGTTTTCGAACTCGTGACCACCACCAGGTATATGTATTGTATATAAGGTAACACATATATAGGGAACAACAAGGGGGGAGCGGAGACTTATTGCTAGGGTGGAAACGAACGATCGTATCTCAAAGAAGAGTCACGGTAGAGTCCACGCGAATGTTTGGATACTCGGTTCAAAAAAAAAAAAAAAAAATAAAAAAAAAATTCTCGCTGCGGTTTAAAGGTGGCTTCACAATAGAAACTTTTTTTCCGGCCAAGGCGAAATAATCTCCGTCGATATTGCAGAGTTTTTATATATCTATATATATTTTTTTATGGTCTCGTTTTCTATTTTTCGATATCGAAGAATTATTTGGCTTTCGAGGCTTTCATCGAAAAAAAAAAAAAAAATGAAAAAAAAGTGGTATTATAGGTTGTTATAGGTCGGCTGTGGATTGGTGGGTGTGTTGGTATTGGTATTGGTATTGGTATTGGTGGGTAACAAGGGTGCCGAGCGCTCAAGCGCGGTAATACACGAAGCGCAAACCTAATTTAACTTTGAGGCGAGAGGCCAGCGTGAACAATGAACAAAGCGCGAGCCGCTCGCGATACGCTCGTCGACAATGGCTTCCTCCTCTTCCTCTGTTTGTCGCCATCGCTGCTGCTGTTGTAGTATAAGGGAGAAAAAATGGCCACAGAAAAAAAATGGCCTGGGGAAATAAAAGCCGGCGAAAAAAGTGACCAAGGGAAATAAAGGCCATCCAAAAAATTGGCAAAGGGCAATAAAGGCCCATGAAAAAAATGACACATGAAAAAATGGCTCATGAAAAAATGGCCCATGAAAAAATGGCCCATGAAAAAAATTGCCCATGAAAAAAATTGCCCAAGAAAAAAATGGCCTATGAAAAAAATGGCCTATGAAAAAAATGGCCCATGAAAAAATGGCCCATGAAAAAAATGGCCCATGAAAAAAATGGCCCATGAAAAAAATTGCCCAAGAAAAAAATGGCCTATGAAAAAAATGGCCTATGAAAAAAATGGCCCATGAAGAAAATTGCCCATGAAAAAAATGGCCTATGAAAAAAATCGATCATGAAAAAAATGACACATGAAAAAAATGGTCCGGGGTAAAAATGGCCCATGAAAAAAAATGGCACATTTTGCGGGGGTGGCAAAGTCGTCAGGTAAAAATGGTAAACCAAACCGAGGGTCGAGAGTGGGACGACGATGGTCGTCCAGAATGGCGAGAACGAGAAATGTGAGTCACCTCCGTCGCCTTTAACACTGCTGTTCGCCACCTCCGCTTGCATCTCGGCGATATCCGATACGAAACCTGTATGAGAACATTTTCTGTCCTTTTTCACGTCCCACGAGTCTCGGCTCGATTCTCGCTCCGTCGGTAAATAAGGCGAAGGGTATTTTGTTCCGTCCGTCCGCAGTGATAACCGTACGAGAACAATACGAGTGGAATTTTTCCTAGTCGCTTTCGCTCTTATCACTTGGGACCAATCGACTCAAATGCGTTTGGGAAAGAGATAAGTAGATAAAAGTGTTGGACGAGAAATGGTCCACGTTGGACCATTCTTGGTTCTCTCGGGGCCCATTTTTTTTTTTTTTTTTTTTTTTTTTACGTTCGCTTTTATCGTTCAGTGGAATCGGACACTCGACACCTTCGAAGCTCAAAAAAATCGACGCTGCGTTCCAATCCCAAAAAATAAATGTTTGGAGATAATGGAAATACGTTTTTGTGGAAATAATTGTATATTTTTATTGATAGATTTATTTTTTATTGTTGCAGGTTTGCAGGCTGAATTATTTTACGTGAGAGAAGGAGTCGTCAATGAATACGCAATCAGCTTTGTCGTAACGGTTCCGGCGCAGATGCATAAACTGCATTTTACCTGGGAAAACTTAGCTGGCCGACCGGTGAGTTGATTTTTTTTTTTTAATTATTCGCAAAATGTTTCATTTTATTCGTCCTCACTTAAAACCTTTGTTAAGCTCGCCATAAGATAAACCTCCTATCGCCATTCACGTTACTGTCCAATCTTGGTCAGAGCTGACAATTCCATTCGCCTCTTTGTTATCGACTCCCTCAGGTCTTCCCTGATAGTTCCAACCCAGGAAAAAAAAAAAAAAAAAAATGGTGGAGTAGTCAACTTCGAAGGAAAATCGAGGAAAATGGGAGCCAAGTCTTCGCTCGAGGAAAATATGCGACTTGGCTCCTATTTTCCTCAAGGTCCGAAATTCTCGAGTTACGTCGATAGTTGGAAGCCTTCAGCTGAATCGCTGCGAGAACGATACACGAGAGTGGCGTTCAGGTATCGCGTCGTTCAGGCTCGAGTGGTCACCGAAGTCGTTCGATAGCCACAGGGGAAAAAAAAAAGAAGAGCACCTACAACTTTTCTCATGTTGCTACACTCAGCTCATTCTCCTATATATAAGACAAGACAAGACAAGACGATTTTACGAGATGAGACCAGAAGAGACCAGAATAGTGGACGTGGTTACACTTACCTCAGCCACCGAAGCATATCGCTCGTTTTCCTCTCTCCTGTGGCTTCTTCTTCGTCTCCTTTTCTCAACGAGAAGGAAGAAACAAGAACCGAGAGACGAGAGTCGACCACTTCTCGACTCGACTCGGCTCCTTACGCAGTTACTGCGCAAAAAAAAAAAAAAAAAAAAAAAAAAAAAAAAAAAAAAAAAAAAATGCGAGCTACTCAGCTCATTTCACGGGCATTCCTTGCAGTCACTTCTCTTCACTTCTTCACTTCTTCAACTCTCCTCAGCTTCTTTGCCTTCCAAGTGCTGAAGTGCTGCAACTCAGAGCGCAGCAGTGATGACTCTGGTCGGTGGTTAGCAAAGTCAACGCCGAAGCTCGAGCCTCCGGTGATTCCAGAAAATAATAATAATAATAGTGATAATAATAATAATAATACATTTTTTTTTTTTCGTCGTAAAAATTTGCTTGGCGAACGATCGGTCGAACGGAGTGATAAATGATTTTTTTACGAGCTGCAATATAATCGATTTACAAAGCATGGATTTTATTATTTGTCAATTGGTATATAAAATAAATAAAATTGAATAAAAAAATAAATAAATAAATGAAAAATGATTCTGCCCGTTTAAAAAGCTGAAAATATTTGCAGGTCAATTTTACTTCAGTAAAATAAAAAATTCTAGTTCTAATTTAAAACATTTTGGGGTCCGATATATATAAATACCAACGTGTTTATATATATCGATGAATTCTTTTAATTCTTTTTAATAGTTGCAATGTGATCGAAGGGTCGATCGAATTCACGAACCCTTTCAGGCATCGTATAGTATAGTAAAGTATAGTATAGTATAGTATAGTATAGTGGGGACTTGTTCCACGTGCCTCGTGTCTGAGTCTTCACTTTGACTGACAGGTCGATTCGTTTAAAGGGACTCCGGACGGACGCGATTTTGTCGCCGGGCTGACTGATGTCGCGGCACGGGCCGTCACTCTTTCCTCCTCTCCCTCTTCCTCCTCTCCTCCTCTCATTCTTCCTCTCCTTACAGTGTCGCCGGAGCGACACGCGCGCTGCGAAAGCTTCGTACGGAAGGCAAAGAGAATGGAGGGCCCAAAGGGAAAGACGAAGAAGAAAAAGAAGTGGTTCGACCACTTTGTCTGTCTCGTTGAAGGACCTGCCCTTTTTTATTTCTGTCCTTCTCTGCTTCACTCCTTCTCTCCTTTATGTCGTAGTGGTACCACTATAATGTGGTACCACTATAAGGTGGTACCATTCCACCGTCGCTGGTCACTCGCTCGCGCTGATCGTTCCCTGCGCGACGAGTCAATCCGACAGCGTTCAAGAGTGTCGCATACTTTACGAGCGCCAATCGCAGTGACACGTTGCGTACTCCCCTTAATTGATTTTATCCTCTGCACTCTCCTTACCCTCTTCTTTTTTTTTCCTATTTTTTTAACAGCATTGGACCTTCGAAAAGAACGACTGGAATGCCTCATTGATACCATCCAAGATCCGTGTTCTGTCAATTTTGTTTTTTTTTGTGACCTTTATAGAATTCTAAAAAAAAAAAAAAAAAAAAAAAAAAAAAAAAAAAAGGCATTGAGAAAAAATAAATATTTCCAATAAATACAATATTATTATTAAATATTTTTGGAAATTGTTTACCTGTGACCTAGGTCACTATTTCGGTGGGTGACCTTTATAGAATTATCAGGACACAGGAAAGCTCCACTTTCCTGTGTCCTATCCGCGTGGGCCGTTTTATACCCGCCTCGCTTGACTTTGCTTTTACTAGCTCTCGTTTCTTTCATCACAGCCGAGAAATCGCCTTCCGAGAATATCTCGGGAGAGGCTCGTGCTCGAGAGCGTTCGGCAGATTATAGGAAGCACTGAGGGAGAAAGGAGAGACGTTGCTGCTGATGCTGCTGCTGCTGCGTTATATATATCACGAGCCTCCTTTCGATGTATTTCATGTAGCACTTGAAAATATATACTCGGTAGTTCGAACGTTACGATGTGGTCGATCGCTCTTCTTCTCCTCCTCCTCCTCTTCTTCTTCTTCTTCTTCTTCTCTTATCTCTTTTCTTCTTCTTCGTCTCATATTTCTTCAACATTTCTGCTCCAGCTTCGAGTACACAAAGAGAGAGAGATAGAGAAACGCTACCCCTTCCACTTTATAACGCTTTTTTTTTTTTTTTTTTTTTTTTTTTTTTTTTTTTTTTTTGCTTCGTTGTTGTTGCCCTTTGTCTCTGATATCGGTTCCGCGGATCAGTATAGAGGAGAGTAAAGGCAACGCCAGCCTCCTCAGCCTCCTCAGCCTCCGGTTCCAAGTGCAACGATAGTCTCTACCCTCCCCCTCCCCCCCTTTCCTCTCCCTTCCCCTCATTCGCCTCCTCCCCTTCCTTCTTCATGTGTTTCCCTCTTCTCACTTCGTCACCTCTCTTCTCTTCCATTTCCATTTGTTCCATTTGCCTTCTAACGAAAAAAAAAAAAAAAAAAAAAAAAAAAAAAAAAAAAAAAAAAAAAAAAAAAAAAAAAAAAAAAAAAAAAAAAAAAAAAAAAAAAAATTCTGGCTTCCTACAAATTCGGACATTTTTTGTCAATTCTCCAATAAAAATGGTATTTTTTAATTTTTTAGAAATATTGGTTCCAGCGGAATTAATATTTTTATTGATAATTTAACAGTAAAATTATTATTTTTTTACATAAAATTAGAAGAAGAAATTATTAGAATTAGAATTTGATTATATTATATTATTATATTATTATTATTATTATTATTGTTATTAGAATTTTTCTTTTATTTCATTATAAATCTGGTTATCGAATTATTATTTTTATTATTAGTAGAATTGACATTTTTATGCATTTTTTTATTGCATTAGAATTTTTATTGCATTAGAAATTCTATTATTAGAATTAGAATTTTTCTTTTATTTTCATTATAAATCTGATTATCGAATTATTATTTTTATTATTAGTAGAATTGACATTTTTATGCATTATTTTATTGCAGCTTCCTTATACAATGGTCGTCGACATCGGAAATCCGTCGGAATTGAGCAGTTCCCTGAATATTTCCCAAGCCGGCGAAATTCCGGTCGGAGGGCTTCAAACCTGGGCCCTTGCCCTCCATTGCGGTCCCTACGACGCCGAGGTCGACCTCACGCTGCAGATAAACGTCAGCCTGAATCGTCGCAACACGACGAGCCTGAAATTCCGTCGCAAGAAAATTTGCCTCAAGGACAAGAGCGGCTATCCCGGCCCCGAGGAAGTCCTCGTCGCCGCTTCCGGTTCGACTTCGGGCGGACAAGTTTTTTACGCCGCTGTCGGTTGCGCATGCGCATTTATCGCCGCCATTTGCGTTTTGGTCGTC
>OZ035871.1:5663345-5733345 GCA_964034905.1 Itoplectis maculator
GGATCGCGGCGCCCCGTTTCTCCTGTATCCGCACACAGGCTACAGGAACATGAAGAGATTCCTGCTGAGGTGCAAACTCAGCAGCGAAGGGCCGCCGAGGGCGCTCACTACTCAGGAAGTCGTCGAGATGGCCCTTCAGGCGGCTAAGGGCGTTCAGTATCTCCACAGAAAGAGGCTCGTTCATCGAGATTTGGCGGCGAGAAATTGCGTGTAAGCTTTTTTTTCGGATCGTAGAAAAAAATACAGATTTTTTTTTTTTTTTTTTTTTTTTTTTTTTTTTTTTTTTTTTTTTTTTTTTTTTCAGGACGTTCGAGCGTTCAGACATTTTACTATTTTTTTTTTTACAGTGTTGATGACGACCTGAGAGTTCAGATCACGGACAATGCATTGGCGAGGGATCTCTTCCCTCAGGACTATCACTGCCTGGGTGATAACGAGAATCGGCCAATCAAGTGGCTCGCCATCGAAAGTCTTCTCACCAAAACCTTCACAACTGCTACCGATGTGGTTAGTCATCAATTTTATTAGCCCTTTATTACTAATATATATTTTTTAATATTCCAATATTTAGAATATTAATTTATTTTTTATTTTTAATATTTCGCAATATTTTTTTCTGATATTGCTAATATCTAAATAAAAAATTTCTAAGATTTCTTGACATCTTTCCATTAATGTTTACAATATTTAAAAAAATACTAATATTTCTAATATTTCCTGATTGTTTTTTTTTTCTAATATTGCTAAAATCTAAATAAAAAATTTCTAAGATTTCTTGATTTCTTTCCACTAATGTTTATAATATTGAAAAAAATGCTAATATTTCTATTTTCTGATTTTTTTTTTTTTTTTTTTTTTTTCTATTAATTCTATTTTTAATGTTCATTAAAAAAAATTCTGACATTTGTTTGTCCTATTTCAGTGGGCTTTCGGAGTTCTCCTTTGGGAATTGACGACCCTGGCGCAGCAGCCGTACGGCGAGGTCGATCCCTTTGAAATGGCTTCGTACCTTCGCGACGGCTACAGACTCGCCCAGCCAATTAATTGCCCGGACGAGCTTTTCGCGGTGATGGCTTATTGTTGGGCAATGTCTGCAGACGAGCGACCGACGTTCAGTCAGCTGATCGTCTGCCTTCAGGAATTTCATACTCAGCTGACGCGATACGTCTAAAAAAAAAAAAAAAAAAAAAAATCCTGTACATATATATCACATTAGGTACTTATGACGCCCAAAGCGGATGTAAATTCTCGAATCTCGACTAGCTATTTTTTTTTTAGCTTTTGACGTAGCAAAGATCGTCGATTAAATCGTCGACGAGTATCAGAAAAAAATGTCCAAGGAAAAAATGGTCTGGGAGGAAAATGGGAAACATGTAATCTAAATGGCCATTTTTTTCGTTGGCCATTTTTCCGAGCCATTACTTCTACTGGAAATGCCTTCTGGTCGAAATAATGGCCTGGAAAAAAATGGCCCCTCCACACACAAAAATGTGATTAAACTGGGGCCATTTTTTCTAGCCATTATTTCCATCGGAAATGTATTTCCTGATTGGAATAATGGTCTGGAAAAAAATGGCCGAGAAAAAAAAATGGCCCCCCACACACAAAAATATGCGATTTTAACGTGGCCATTTTTTTCTGGACTCGAAGTGACGCAATAAGGATTAAAAAAAATATCCCAAGCACTGCCAATAAACTCAGCCACCGAGCACAAAAAAAAAGCAATGTCCTCCGATGATAAAGTAGAGTCGCTAATATTGCGCCGATAATGATTAATTAATTAATTAATATTGTGATAGTAATTCCGCTTGCCACACAAAATCCGATGTGCCAACTTTTTTGTACGTTTTGTATATATAAATTCGGTTATAAATAGTTACCTTGTACATAGTGAACAGATGTCGTGTAAACACAGTATATATATTATATACATTCGAGAATGAGGGAAAATATATATATACGTGCATATTGTGTATAAATTTACGCGCACGTAAAATAAATTTATTGCACTGTAAAAGACTTGCTTTTTTTTATTTTTTTTTTTTTTTGCGTTTGAAGGAATTTTCGAGGAGACTATAAATCTTCCCAATTTCCCCGACCAGTTATTTTTGGTCGAACCCCAACGAAATCTAAAAATAATACCGTAGAGCCATAAAGTATCTCGTCGATTTTTATTTCGCGACCCTAACGAGTTTCGCAGTGCGAATGAATTAATGGGAACAGGAAGACGTCAAAATGCTACAGAAATGTTCCGAACGACATTTGAATTATTTGCAGTTATTCTGCAATTTGCTTCGCCTGTTTTCTTCGGTACAAAAATCATTAATAATCGGTTAAAAATCGGTGCAAAAATATTTTTTTATATTTTTGCACCGACTAAAAAGTGGTCGAAATACTTTCAGGTAGCAATTATTATTATTATTATTATTATTAATTATTAATACTATTATACGATTATAAAATCATTATTATTATTTAATTTTTTTTATCAGAGAATGATAATTTTGGCGAACTCGTTATTGATGGTCTGAAATCTGAAATCTGAAATAATAACATTTTTTTTTTTTTTTTTTTTTTTTTTTTTTTTTTTTTTTTTCTTAATATCAAAGAACGATGATCTTGGCGAACGTTATTGATGGAAATCTCGTATATATAGATCTTCAAGGTCAGTGTAATTTGCCTCTTATATCGTTTTTTTTTTTCTTATCTCTCAGAGACATCCTGAAATTATTATCCCTACCTTCTTATCCAGACACGCGAATTATTATTTTTTTTTTTTTTTTTTTTTATATTGCACTGTGTCACCTGGCGAAAATTATTTTCTCAGTTTCTTGGATTCCGTCGTCGAAGTGACACGTGTCGATTTTTTTTTGAGCGAAGATGAAGTGTCTGATGGCGATAATTTTTTTTTTGTTTTTTTTCGGGTCGATCAGAGCGATCGAAATATCGTCGAAGATCGATTTTGGATCCGAAGAGTCGAGTTCTGATTCGTCGGATAATAATAATAAAAATAATAATAATAATGAGCCAGTGGTGATTATTGTTGAAAATTCTGATGGAGATGCGAATAAAGAGACTGGCGGCTTCCGAGGGACGGTTTCGAGGCCGCGAGTCGGAGGCAACGTTGGCATCCGAGGTCCTGTCAAGCCGCCGATAAGATCGCACGGTAATTACCCGCTCGTGAGTATTTTTATTGCCGTACGTCTGTAATAGACGATGGAAACATTTATTACGAGATTCAAGTTTTTTTTTTTTGCGATTCTATTATTGGTACTATTTAAAATTCTTCGCAAAGGATTTTAATGTCTGATTTATTGACGATAATATCGAGAATTGTTGGATAATTCGGAGCATTAAAAAAAGAAAAAAAGAAAAAAAAAAATACAAAATTGATAGAAACGTTTATTACGAAATTCTTTTTTTTTGCGATTCTATTATTGATTCTATTATTGTTGTTATTATTGTTATAATTCTTTGCATAAAATTTGACGTCACCGATTCATTGATGATAATATCAAAAATTTACCCGAAAAATAAAAAAATTGAAGGAGAAATATGCGAAAAATGATTTTTGACTAAGTCTCAAAAATTGCAAATAAAAAAAATAATAATAATAATAATTAATATTTTGATAGAATCCCCATCGACCGAAGGTAACGAAGAACATTTACATCGTCATCAATGGCAAAGCGAATGCCAAACCAGGAAATTTCAACTGCAGAGAAAATGTTTGCGAGTCGATTTTGCCAACTGAAATTGACAACAGAGGAAATGTTGTGGATTCAGTTCGTCTGACAGTCGTCACGAAGACGGAGGAGCCAAAGATTGACGATGTCCCAGTCGTTGACGGAATTCGTGGAACCGGCTATGAAAATCGCAGACCTGAGATCAGCTCCAATGATCGACCTTCAGTTGGTCCACCGATTCTCGATAATAATATTCCTCAGGTATTTTAATGTCAGAAATGAATTTTATTTGAATTTTATTAGAATTTTATTTGAATTTTATTTTTATTTTATTTGGATTTTATTCGAACTTAATTTGAATTATATTTGAATTTTATTCGATTTTTATTTAAATTTTATTTGAATTTAATTTGAATTGTATATAAATTTTATTGGCATTTTATTCGAATTTTTACGAATTTTATTTGAATTGTACATAATTTTTATTGGCATTTTATTAGAATTTTTGCGAATTTTATTTTTATTTGAGATTTTATTAGAATTTCACTAAAATTTTATTTGAATTTTATTTGAATTTTATTTGAATTTCATTTGAATTGTATAAGAATTTTATTGGAATTTTATTTGAATTTCATTTGAATTGTATAAGAATTTTATTCGAATTTTTACGAATTTTATTTTTATTTGAAATCTTATCTTTAATTTTTTTAAATTTTTTATTTTAATAAATCTGAGTTCAATGACCCTAAATTTGATTGACCCGATTATTTTCCAGGTTCCACATCGTCCGAATCAAATTCCCAGACGACGACCATTCAGACCATCAGTTTCCTTCTATCCCCGAAATTTTGGTACCCGACCGGAAGTACCAATTTGGAATCCTTGGAGCAGAGCTCCGATCGACGACAAAATCGAGGCTCCACTGAGCCGAACCAATAATCAATAAAAAAAAAATTAGACCGCAGAAAATATTCAATAAAATAAACCTCACGTTTATTGAATCGAAAAAAAAAAATAGTTATACATAGGTAATAAATAGCGTATATATTTATAGGCTATGTAGGAAAATAAAGAAATATCTTCATATCACTTTGCATTAATTACCTGAATTATCAGAATCGCGAATTAAATTATCCATCCATCGATTCGATTAATAACGACGATAATATAAAATAATAAACAAAGCACAATTTTTTTTTTAACTTTTTCTTTTTGTGCGGTTAATTAAAATCACATTATTTGTCTAATCGACGAAATGGAACAAAATAGTGACATCAATATTTGAGTATATTGAGCTCATGGCAAGAAACATCAAATTTTAACGTTTCGAAAAAAAAAAAAAACGGTAATACTTAAAAATCTAAAAAAGGCTGTTTTACCGTCGAAAAAAATAATAATAATTCGCTGAGTATTTTAAGGATCGTGAACAGTGCGGAAAGAGACTTTTCCATTGTCGTTGACTCCAGTTGTGGAAATTTTGTGGGACGTTTCCTTTCCGTCGGGACCAATGGATTGGCTGGAACTGGAGCTGGAAAATACTCCAATGTTGCCTCCAGACGGCGCTGGAATTTCTTCACCGAAACGCGAAAAGATTCCTGGTGCAGCCTTTAAAATATATTAAAAAAAAAAAAAATTAGCAAAATATTTTTAAAAATTAACAAAGTATTCCCAAAAATTTTTATTTTTCAAAATCAACTAAAAAAAGGGTTGTAACCAGTGTTTTCAGGGGTAGAATATGCGACTTGAGAAACGATGGTATAGGTTTAAAGTCGATATTTTGAAAAAATAAATTTCGCGACCCCGATTTGGGCGGTTTTCGGCCCGGCGGCCAGATCTACGATTTCTGACAAACTGTTCGGCCAAAAATTTTTTTTTTCAAAATCAACTAAAAAAGGGTTGTAACCAGTGTTTTCAGGGGTAGAATATGCGACTTGAGAACGATGGTATAGGTTTAAAGTCGATATTTTGAAAAAATAAATTTCGCGACCCCGATTTGGGCGGTTTTCGGCCCGGCGGCCAAATCTACGATTTCTGACAAACTGTTCGGCCAAAAATTTTTTTTTTCAAAATCAACTAAAAAAGGGTTGTAACCAGTATTTTCAGGGGTAGAATATGCGACTTGAGAACGATGGTATAGGTTAAAAGTCGATATTTTGAAAAAATAAATTTTTTGACCCCGATTTGGGCGGTTTTCGGCCCGGCGGCCAGATCTACGATTTCTGACAAACTGTTCGGCCAAAAATTTTTTTTTTTCAAAATCAACTAAAAAAGGGTTGTAACCAGTGTTTTCAGGGGTAGAATATGCGACTTGAGAACGATGGTATTGGTTAAAAGTCGATATTTTGAAAAAATAAATTTCGTGACCCCGATTTGGGCGGTTCGGCCAACTTTTTTTTTTTTTTTTTTTTTTTTCAAAGTCAACTAAAAAAGGGGTTTTTAGACTATACTTTATAGAGTCAATAATTATATAAATACTAACAGGGCTGATTTCTCCAGCTTGGTATCCACCCTGAGGTCCGAGACTGATGCTGGAAATGGCCGACTGAGGTCCGGACGACGATCCACTGCCTCCACCGACTCGGTTACCAAGTCCAGAACCACCGTAGCCTGGTCCATGACCTCCAGCACCACCTCCATAATTGTGTCCTTGACCTCCAGCTCCATAATTGGGTACTTGACCTCCAGATCCAGATCCAGATCCATAATTGTGGGCACCACCGCCTCCAGATCCATAATTCGGAGCACCACCGCCGCCTCCAAAGTTTCCTTGAGGTGCCTGGAAAATTTCAAAAATTAATTTAGTAAGACTCAACATTATTTATCGCCAAAAAAAAAAAAAAAAAAAAAAAATTATTCGTAGTAATAATAAAAACCCCATAAAAAAATACTTACAGGGTAGGATTGGCCTCCTTGATGGCCACCATATCCATATCCAGATCCACCGCCGCCTCCACTGCCAAGCAACATATTTGACGCATCAGCGAATCTATTTTTTCAAGACGCCATTAAATTTCACATTTTTTTTTTAATAATATTGGAACTCATTTAAAAAAATTAATATTGGATCATTTTTTGGAAATTGCAGAGCGAGAGAATTTTTAGGTTGAAACCGTCACCTGTACCCTGAAAAAGGTGCGGCGAAGGGTGGTCCTTGCCCAAAGGGAGTGAAGGGTGCGACCCTTTCCACATAATTGATGGGGGACGTGTAAGTGTAACTGTACACTTTTGCGTTGGGATCGACGCTTCCGTCGTCATTGGTCATCAAAGCCGAACCCGTTGCCCACGAACCTCTGACACTTTGGTCAACCAACGAGACACAAAAGCACAAAAAACACAAAAAGCTCACATTTATCAACAAACAATTATTTTCGACATTTTTGTTAATTTCCCTAAACCCTAAAATGAATTTTTAATAAATACAAATTATTTTGAATATTTTTCGTTAATTTTCCTAAACTCTAAAATATATTTTTAATAAATACAAATTATTTTCAACATTTTTTGTTAATTTCCCTAAACCCTAAAATACATTTTTTTTTGCGCAAATAAAAATTGAATAAAAAACTTGTTAATGTTACAGACACTCAAAGCTGAATTTTACTGTGCATAAAAAAGCTAAACGTGACTCAAGCAAAAAGTTGGAAACCATTTGCCAACAAAACAATTGGCTGACGTCATCATCAATGACGTCATCGACAGTTGCAAAAATATTGATGCGTCAGAAACATCTGCGAATGATTTCACATTTACAATGAAAAGCTTGTAAAGAAAAAAGCCACGTGATAAGATCAGCCTGATAAGATCAGTCTGATAAGATCAGGGGACACTTACGCTTGTTGCTGAGCCTGGATTTGGGCCTGAATTTGGGCCTGGATGGCCTCATTTTGGGCCTGAACCGATTTGAAGTGGTTTTGAATGGTGTTCTGCAAATCAGCATTGAAGGCCCCTCCATAAGAACCTGCATTTGCACCTGCACCTGCACTCGCACTTGCACTTGCACTTGCACCTGCCATTGCACCTGAACCACCTGAAAAAACCATAAGATACATTTTTTTCTCATCAGAATCCAGAAAAACCACATTTTAAGCCATGGTTAGTGATAGGGTTAGTCGGTTAGTAAACAATTTCATGCTTTGTTTCATGCAAATGCATCTTCTACTTATCTCATCGAATGTTCATGCTTAGCACATGCAAAGTTTTATTTTGCGTCGTGCAGTACACATTTTTACTTATATTAAATCGATACAGGCTGACAAAGTCGATGGACAACCCTCGCTGAACTTCGTTGGACCTTCATTCGACCTTCATTCGACCTTCAGCTCATGCACTAAGAGTTCACAATTAAGGGGTCTCTCTACTTTGGATGCGTGGAAAAAACGCTATTTTTATCCATTTTTTTTGGTCTAAAAATCTGAAAAAAATCATGCACATTAAAGGTACTGAAAAGATTCATTTGGCATAATAATAATTCTAAAATGTTATTAACAAATTGATGAAAAAAAAAATTGTTCAACAAATATTTCGGTGACCCAAGTTTTTTTTTGATGAAAATGATTCTTTCGTTTTCCTGAATACGTATGAATTTTTTCAGATTTTTTAGTTAACTTTAAATTTTTCATATAATAAAACATCAAAATTCAAAGTGAACTAAAAAATCGGAAAAAATTCATACGTATTCAGGAAAACGAAAGAATCATTTTTATCGAAAAAAAAACTTGGGTCACCGAAATATTTGTTAAACAATTTTTTTTTTCATCAATTTGTTAATAACATTTTCGAATTATTATTATGCCAAATGAATCTTTTTAGTACCTTAAATGAGCATGAATTTTTTCAGATTTTTAGACCATCGAGAAGTGCTTGTAATTCTCTCTCAATTTTCCCGAATTTGTGGGAAATTAAAGTATCGACAGAACTACCTTAAACACACATAATGATGGGTCTTTTTCGTGATGAGTATCATTGTCTGTGCGAAATGGTCCTCTTTTAGATTGCTCTGATCTTTCCAAAATTTTCAGATAATACTTAAAAAAAATATAAACTTTCAAAAAATGCACGAAAAAAAAATTTGGTTTTCAACAAATTTCGAAGTAGAGAGACCCCGTAAACACACATAATGATGGGTCTTTTTCGTGATGAGTGTCTGTGCGAATTGGTCCCCTTCGCACGGTTTCAAAGTCGTACCTGCCCCACTCGATGCGGGGAATCCTGCGAGCTCGTTACCTCCTGATGGAAATCCAGCCCCATTACCGTAATTCATCGCCTGGAAGCCTCCGGGTCCGACCCCAGCGAAGCTTCCCGCACTTTCGAACGCACCGCCACCCGAAGACATCGAAGAACCAGGTCCAGATGACTCAGGACCAGGATTCGGGGTCATAGGATTCATGGGGTACATGGTATTAGCCATGGGTTGGGTGTTGAAGGCCTCCGAAGTAGGTCCTGGAATAGGGTTGGCCGAATATGGACCTGGGTTCATGGGCCAACTTGGTGGAAAGCTGTAGGAACCACCATAACCGAACCCTGAACCAAACCCTGAACCATAAGACCCAAATTGAGGAGGATTGAAGTCAGTACCTGGATTAGGATTGGGACCATCGATGGGTTTGGAAAGAGGGTTTATTTCTGAGGTCGGTGTCTGAGGTTCAGTTGGGGTTTCGGTTTTGGGTCCGTCTTTTGGAGGGTCGACGTCCTTTTTGGTGATCCAATTGGGCATCATCGCAGGTCCGAAGCCAGGATTGAAGAATGGTGAACCGAAGTTGGGACTGAATCCAGGATCAATTTGCCCAAAGCCTGGACCCCAATTCCAATTGGGTGCGAAGCCTGGATCGAAGGCTCCTGCGTTTGCAGCTGAGTTGGCATTGGCCAATGACGTTGCACCTGCACCTGCGGTCGCACTGGCCATGGAACTTGCACTTGCACCTGCATTGGCACCTGCACCTGCATTTGCAACTGCACTGGACATGGCGTTCGCTCCGGCCCATGGGGTACCCCCATAACCGTTGCCATCAGGCTTTCCGGTACCACCGAATCCAACCATATCCGGTTTGAAGCGACTGGCGGTTTGGGGTCCGGTCGGTGGTTTGGAACCAGGTGGAAGGCCTGGGTAAGATGGTTTTGGGACGGCTTTGGGATCGGTAACCTGTTGCTGGTCTGGTCCGTCCGAATCCGGATCCCCACCGATTCGGGTAAACAGGTCTGGAGTGCCTGGTTCAGGCGAATCAGGGTCTTCATTTGAATCGGTTGAAGGTTTAGGGTCTTTAGGTGAAGCAGTAGGCTTTGACCTTGAAGCTGGTGGCTTTGACCTTGAAGGTGATGGCTTTCTTCTAGGATTCGACGGCGTTGGTGGCTTCACTTTCGGTTTGGGGTCGGCTTCCTCAGAATCTGGTTCTGGGTTGGGTTGGTCCTCATCTTCGGGTGTAGGGTTCATGTCTTCCTGGTCAAGGTCAGAAGCTGGTTCAGCTGGTTTGGTCGGACTTCGCCTGGGATTTTTTGCGGTTGATGGTCTTGGGTTAGGCCTCTTTGGATTAGGTCTACGATTGGGTTTTGGAGGCTGTGCATCTGACTCAGGATTGTCCTCTGGATTGTCTTCTTCAGGGTTATTTTCATCGTCATCAGGCTTATCGTCGTCATCAGTTTTAGGTTTTGGACGTCCTGCGTTTGGTTTGGGTTTCCTTGGGTTAGGTCTGACGTTGGGTCTGTTCTTCGGTGGACTTTGCTCAGGGTTATCTTCCGGCTCTTCATCTTCAGGTTTGTCTTCATCTTCTTCTGGAAGGTCGTCTGATGGGTTCTGTTTTTTCGGACGAGACGAGTTTGGTGGTTTGAACCGAGATGGAAAATTAGGACGTTTCGGTGTTCCTTGAGTCGGAGAATTTTCTTCAGGGTTCTGGTCTTCGGGTTCCTCATCGTCAGGTTTGTCTTCAGGATCTTCTTCTGAAGGTGGAGTCGGCTTAGGTTTTGGCTTATTGGGTCTCGGACGGTTTGGTCTACCCTTGGGTTTATTTTGTGGAGGAGGATCCTGAGAAGTTGGTTCATCTTCATTTTCAGGTTTGTCCTCATCATCAGGTTTGTCTTCAGGATCTTCTTCCGAAGGTGGAGTTGGCTTAGGTTTTGGCTTATTGGGTCTCGCACGGTTTGGTCTGCCCTTGGGTTTATTTTGAGGCGGAGAATTTGGTTCTTCCTCATCTTCAGGTTTCTCCTCAGGATCGTCTTCAGGTGCAGGAGTGGTCTTCGGCTTGTTGGGTCTTCTGGGATTAGGTCTACCCTTAGGTTTAGTTGGAACTGTAGGGTTTGGAGCTAATGGAGAATCCTCAGGTTCGTCTTCAGGGTCATCGTTCGGTACTTCATCGTCAGGCTTGTCCTCTTCATCTTCTGGAGCAGGAGGAGTAGGCTTGACCTTCGGCTTATTGGGTCTTCTAGGTGTTGGTCTACCCTTCGGCTTCGGAGCTGGAGGGTTGGTCCTGGGATTTGGTTTCTTTCCTGTTGAAGGGTCTTCAGGGTTGGGTTCGTCTTCAGGGTTGGGTTCGTCATCGGATTTCGGTTCATCGTCGGATTTCGGTTCATCGTCGGATTTCGGTTCGTCTTCAGGTTTCGATTCATCATCCTTGGTTTCCTTATCGTCAGGTTTCTCTTCAGGGTCATCCTTCGAATCCGAAGGACTTGGAGTAGCCTTTGGTTTTTTGGGTTCTTCAGGATTGGCTCTGCCTTTAGGTTTTCTTTGCGTTGGAAAATATGGCCTTGGAGTGCTTCGACCTTTTGGTTGAGATGTCTCTTCAGGTTCTTCATCTACTTCATCATCAGGATCATCACTTCGAGGAGTTGAAGACTGTTTCTGATTGGATGGTTTCCTTTTTGGCTTCGGAGCTGAATCCTCAGGTTCTTCTTCAGGTTCCTCTTCAGGTTCTTCTTCAGGGTCATTGGCGTCTTCAGGTTCTTTCTCATCCTCAGGATTAGGGACCTCTGCTGGCTCTTCAGGTTCGTCCTCATATTCTGAACTCGGAGTGTCGCTGTTTTCGTCCTTGGGTTTGACCTTGGGTTTCTCCTTCGGACTTGGAGTGGTCTTAGGGTTATCCCTTAAGCTTGGAGTCGTTTTGGGAACTCTTCGAGGTCGTTCAGAAGGCTTAGGGTCTGATTTATCAGGAGTATCAGGTTCTGATGGTGTTTCAGGTTCAGGTTCAGGTTCTGGTTTAGGGTCATTTGGAGGTCGTGGACGTCTTCGATTGGCCTTTGTAGGCTTTCTTGGTTTGGGTTTGGAGGGGAAATCAGGAGGATCAGTCGGTAGGGTCCTGATCTTCACTGTCGGTATTATGTTATATATAGCACTGTCAGTGGTGCTAAGTGGGTTAGAATCGGGAATAGCTTCGTTAGATTCGGGTGACGATGGCTCTGGCTTCTTAAGCGCGCGATTAACTTGTCTCTTCCATATCCTCGTCGCTAGGTCGAAGGTCGTAGGGTCGTCGCTTAGGTCCTTCACTGGCAAAGGTGGTCCTTTACCTTTTCAGACAGAATTAACAGACACACGACCCTTTTTGTTAGACTCTGTGCAAACTAACTCTTCCTAATCCCTTTTTGTGCTTACTAATTTTTTAATTAACAATAGTTATTAAAATAATTTTTTTAATTAACAAAATGGTTAATAAAAAAACAAAAATAATTTTGTTTAATTATTTGTCATGAAAATTTCAATTAGTTGCAATTGTTACAGAATTTTGTGTTACGTGTCCCCGAAATGCCAATCGTGAATTATTAATACAGTTATTAGCGACAAAATAATCGAAATAATAATTAGTTAATTAATAAAGAAAATTAAAAAAAAAAATAAATCAGCGCTGTGAATGTCCAGAAATAAATTTCTGATTTTTTTTTTTTTTTTTTTTTTTGCATGCATCATCCACATTGACAGATGGAGTCAATTCGATAAATCGTTTCATGGTCAATTCGCAAAAATATCAACAATCAGACACGTGACCGACTTTATCGCGAATCGTGACTTTTGACCGATCGCCACATTTCCGCCTTCGTCGATGTCAGTGTTTACTTTGGCGATGAGAATCGTCAATGAAAAATAATAAAAAAAAAAACTATAAATAAAATACAATTAATACTGGGATCTGTTATTCCATTGACTGTTATTGTTATGACGATCGTGTAAACGACGGAAAAAGACGTGTGTAAAAAAAAAAGAGGAAGAGATGACTTCAAGGTGAGGCTCACAAATGAGGTCACGGTTCACGAACACGTTGCTTACAATTTTCGCTTGACGCACCGTTTTTCTCACATTTCTGACTCTGGGTTTTTACGTCGGAAATGTTCGTTCCAAGATACAAAAATTCTTAACCCATAAAACCCACGAAAACACAAAATTTTTCAGAAATTTGAAAAAAAAAAAAAAAAAAAAAAAAAAAAAAAAAAATTGAATTTGAAAAATGAATTTGAAAATGAATTTGAATTTGAAAAATGAATTTGAAAATGAATTTGAAAAATGAATTTGAAAATGAATTTGAATTTGATTTGAATTGATTTTGAATTTGAATTTGATTTGAATTGATTTTGAATTTGATTTGAATTGATTTTGAATTTGAATTTGAATTTGACTTGAAATTTGAATTTTTGTGTGGCACACAAAAATTAAAAAAATTCGTGGAAGGTGACTTCACTTCGTACAAACGATGTTTAGGAAAAAAAAAACAGTGTTATGATGACAGCGACTGTCTCGGCACTTAAATCGTCGACAGGTGGAGCAACGTAAGCGATGAGGAAACTTACCGCCCGTCGATCGTTCCTCTCTGTAGCCGCGAGCGCCGATTACTCCGATCAGAACGAGAAGCACACAAGCGGTGACCTTGGAAATATCCATAACGCCCATAACTCGGCTTCTCATTGGCCGAACTCGACGATTTTTCGTATGTACCTTCCTCCAGTCACGAGTAGCAAACCCAAATTTTTTCAAACCTTAATAACGTCAATTGTTAGAAATATCTACAAAAATCACTTTTCTTAAGCATGAAAAAGGGGTATCCTCGATGCGCGGATCGTTTGCGTCGCAGTTACAAAGCGAATGACTAAGTTCGCACGTCTCGCGCGACATCTTATATAGCATTCGGCGAGGTTCGGACCGTCGCCTCCAGGTTCTTCCTCCTCGGATCCTCGCTCGTGCGTTCGACTCACCACTACATTGAAAACTCGATGCGGAGAGCGAATGAAACGCAACGAATGCCTCACAATTTTACAGTTTTTCGACTGTGACCTTGAAAATTTGGTACCACGGAAATAATTCGGAAACCAGTGGAAATTCGATGCGATTTTTTAGTCACATTTATGGCTTATATTATTATTTATATGGGTTCACAAAAAAATTGTTTGGTCACTTTTTTTTTTTTTTTTTTTTTTTTTTCGTCACATTCATCGCTGTCTCCGTCTGTCTGTCTGTTTTTTCTTCTGTAGGTTCACAAAATAATAACAACAATAACAATAACAATAATAATTGCAATAATAATAATAATATTTTTTTTTTTTTTTTTTTTTTTTTTTTTTTTTTTTCGTCACATTCTTCGCTGTCTCCGTCTGTCTGTCTGTCTTTTCTTCTGTAGGTTCACAAAATAATAACAACAATAATAATAATAATAATAATAATAATAATTGTCGATGTTTCCGTCAATCTGTCAGTCTGTCTGTCTTTGTTTAAGTTCACAAAAAAATTGTTTATTGAATTTTGCGATAACCGAGACTTCTCAGTATTGACTTGTCGATATTTTCCTCTTCTTTTTTTATTTTTTTTTAATCTGTGAAATGCTTTCCCAGTCGATTGGGCGGAATTTCCGTGAGTGTTCGACGTTGGCTGTGAGACACGGATTTGTCGTTTCGAAAATGAAATAACCGAGTCGACACGACGAGACGAGGGTTATCACTGATGCGCTCGACTACAGATATCCTTCGGTTTCGTCGTCGTAATGTCGTCGTCGTTGGGTCATTAAAATAATGGAGAATACTTTCCCAGCCTGAGGCGAACTGTACTATAGTTGTATCTTAGAGTCAAGATCATTGCCAAGGTCATCGACCATCATCCAGACACTCAATGACATTTTTTTTGTTTTTTTTTAATTTATTCAATCGAGCATTCCACATTTTTTTAGTGCCAAATAAATTCGGTATCAACTTTTTTTAGAGTACTTTTCGTTCACGAGTGACCAAAATTTACGTAAAAAAATCTTGTCCTTTATTTATTTATTGATTTATTTTTAACGTTGGGCCAGCGTTTTTCAGTCTGAAAAAAATTCCAAGTAAAAATGAAAAATGCATGAAAAAAAAAAAAAAAAAATAAAAAACGGTGGAACTAAGAAAAATACATTGTGATTGGCAGCCAGAATGGTCGGTGGATTGCGCGAAGCGGAAGGCAAGCAACTTTCGATCGTTGGGTATTTCCGCGTGTCAGTGCCGTTCAATCAGTCGATCTACCTGATGCCATAGATCGCACAAATTTTATTAATACGATACAAAAGTAAAATAAAAAAAGCAACATCTGTTCCTTTTTTTATTTTACTGCGCATATTTCTCGATCGACTAACGATGTCAATTAATGATCTATCGCGCATTATTTCTTACACAAAAATCCTAATGATACGTCGTAAAGAATTCTCCAGTCAGTGACGCAGATTTTAATAGGTGTCACAACACATTCTTCGCTGAGGTCAATGACCCTGGAAATATTCGAAGAGGTGTTCGAACCAATCATATAGGCAATTTATTTTATTTTTATTATTTTTCAGGAGATTAAAAAAAAATCAAAAGATAATGATCTATAATTATTTTCATGGTAATTTATTATTATTATTATTATTATTATTATTATTATTATTATTATTATTTCTTATTAAAGATTAAAAAAAATGAACAGGTAAAAAAAATTTAAATAAGACAATGAAAATTCCCAAGAAAAATCAAAAGATAATGATCTATAATGATTTTCATGGTAATTTCTTATTTATTATTATTATTATTATTAATATTAGTGTTATTTCTTATTAAAGATTTAAAAAAATGAACAGGTAACAAAAATTTGAATAAGACAATGGAAATTCCCTCAGCGTCAGGATAAATCATTCGACTCATCGTTTTCTTCCCAATGATCAATCACGATCATTCGCGATTACACCAGCTGGGAATCGGTATTGAAAACCTGTACTTACGATTCTCGGATCATTGCCAACTTCGCACTTTACTGCGAAGGGAAAATCTTAAGTGTTAAGTGTAGATCGATTATCTCGTCCAGGATGCTAAGATCCTGACGATCGCCTCGCACTTTCAATTTTATCGTTGGCGATCGATCGATCAAATAGGATGAATAATTTTCGCTACCGTGAAAAATGATTCGCTTTGCGGTTGACTTCCGTTTGAAAATATTTTGTACTAAAAAAAAAGCGTTAACAAAATTCATAGCGGATTTTACGTCTCTAAAGTTTTTTTCAGGATGATAAGAAAAATTAATAAAAATAAATAAATCAATAAATAAATGAAGGACGAGATTTTTTTACGTTTTTTTATTTTCGTACGTGGAATTTTTTCCAGGATTTTTTCCAGGCTGGAAAATCGTAGGTCGAACGTGAAAAGGAAGAGAATAGAGGACAACGACGAGAAAACGAAAATGGGTCGACGCGTAGTCGAAGATAGGCAGCTGATTGGTTGGATCGTTAGGCTAATGGCTTTTCCTCCTCAGGTGCCTCCCTTTTTCCTTCGATTCTACCGAAACTGGTTCCACCACCGAATCTCAGTTTTCACGTATATATAGATGCTCAAGAACAGGAACATTCAGTGTGCTCCGAATCTTCTTCTTCTGAAAAATGAAATTCTGAGAAAAACTCAGAAATTGTGAAGATGACGAAGTCGTCGTTAGCGCTGATTTTTCTGGCGGTTTTGGTTTTCACGGAAATCAATGGTAATTTTTTAACTTTTCCTTATTATTATTATTATTATTATTTCGATACTCGCTGATTTATTTGACTGAATATTTTGTTTGTCTCTATTCCGATAAAAAAAAAATTTGTCACAATTTTATTCATCATTAATATTTTTATTCGTCATTAATATTTTTTTATTCGTCTATTTCCATTAATATCCGTCGTCGAAAAAAAAAAAAAAAAAAAAAAAAAATTAATCACAATTTTATTTCAATTATTAACGTCATTAATATTTTTTTATTCGTCTATTTCCATTAATATCCGTCGTCGAAAAATAAAATGTTCTCCATTACAAAAAAAAAAAAAATTCAGGACATCCGCTGGAAACCGATGAGAAAAATGCGGATTCGGGGATCCTTCCTAAAGGCGATTGGATGAACAGCTGGGCGCTTCCGTCGCTCTCTTCGAGTCTCTTCGAAAACGAAGATGAAGGGACCCAACCAACGCGACTGTTTGGTGCGTTGAGATGGAGGGTCGACGCTCTGGAAAAAAAGCAAAAAGAAATTCTCGAGGAAGTCGAGAAAATTGAGAAAAGTGAGTTCACAATTTTTAATTAATCATATTTTTTTAATCATATTTTTTAATTTTTTTGAATCACAATTTTTAATCAATCATATTTTTTTTTTTTCATTATTATTATTATTTATTATTTTTATGATTTTGGAACTTACATATAATGAAAATGATTATCATGATAATAATAATGATTATTATGATCGTGATGATTATGATGATAATGAAAATTATTTTCATGGTAATTTATTATTATTATTGTTATTATTATTATTTTAAAATTTATATTTTGTCATATCTCGATTTTTTTCTCAGACATCGAGAAATTAAAGGGGAGGTCCGCTCTTGCGGCTGAACCTGCGCCTGCGCCTGCGCCAGAACCAAAAAGACTGGTGATATTTAGGGTCGGCGCTCTGGAAAAGAAGCAGAAGGAAATTCTCGGACAACTCGAAAAAATTAAGGAAGGTCAGTTCACAATTTAATTAATCATATTATTATTTTCGAATTTATATTTTTTCATATCTCGAATTTTTTTTTTTTTTTTTTCAGACATCAGGAAATTAAACGGGAGGTCTGCTCTTGCGCCTGCGCCTGCGCCTGCGCCTGCGCCAGAACCAAGACTGATGTCATGGAGGGTCGACGCTCTGGAAAAGAAGCAGAAGGAAATTCTCGCAGAACTCGAAAAAATTAAGGAAGGTCAGTTCACAAGTTAATTAATTATATTATTTTTATTATTGTTATTATTATTATTTTGGAATTTATATTTTTTCATATCTCGATTTTTTTTTTCAGACATCAAGAAATTAAATGAGAAGCCTGCTCCCACGCCGGCTCCAACACCGGCTCCAACACCGGCTCCAACACCGGCTCCAACACCGGCTCCGACACCGGCTCCGACACCGGCTCCGACACCGGCTCCGACACCGGCTCCGACACCGGCTCCGACACCGGCTCCGACACCGGCTCCGACACCGGCTCCGACACCGGCTCCGACACCGGCTCCAACACCGGCTCCAACACCGGCCCCAACACCGGCTCCAGCACCGGGTGCAACCCCGGGCGCAACCCCGGGTGCAACACCGGGAGCAACCCCGGGTGCAACCCCGGGCGCAACCCCGGGTGCAACCCCGGGTGCAACACCGGGCGCAACACCGGGTGCAACCCCGGGTGCAACACCGGGTGCAACCCCGGGTGCAACACCGGGTGCAACCCCGGGTGCAACCCCGGGTGCAACCCCGGGCGCAACACCGGGTGCAACCCCGGGCGCAACACCGGGTGCAACCCCGGGTGCAACACCGGGCGCAACACCGGGCGCAACACCGGGCGCAACACCGGGCGCAACCCCGGGTGCAACACCGGCTGGAGGACCGGCTGGAGGTCCGGCTGGAGGTCCGGCTGGAGGACCGGCTGGAGGACCGGGCGCAACCCCGGGCGCAACCCCGGGCGCAACCCCGGGCGCAGGAGCGGGTGCAGGACCGGGCGCAACCCCGGGCGCAACCCCGGGCGCAACCCCAGGCGCAGGAGCGGGTGCAGGACCGGGCGCAACCCCGGGCGCAACCCCGGGCGCAACCCCAGGCGCAGGAGCGGGTGCAGGACCGGGCGCAACCCCGGGCGCAACCCCGGGCGCAACCCCGGGCGCAACCCCAGGCGCAGGAGCGGGTGCAGGACCGGGCGCAACCCCGGGCGCAACCCCAGGCGCAGGAGCGGGTGCAGGACCGGGCGCAACCCCGGGCGCAACCCCGGGCGCAACCCCAGGCGCAGGAGCGGGTGCAGGACCGGGCGCAACCCCGGGCGCAACCCCGGGCGCAACCCCGGGCGCAACCCCGGGCGCAACCCCGGGCGCAACCCCAGGCGCAGGAGCGGGTGCAGGACCGGGCGCAACCCCGGGCGCAACCCCGGGCGCAACCCCGGGCGCAACCCCAGGCGCAGGAGCGGGTGCAGGACCGGGCGCAACCCCGGGCGCAACCCCGGGCGCAACCCCAGGCGCAGGAGCGGGTGCAGGACCGGGCGCAACCCCGGGCGCAACCCCAGGCGCAGGAGCGGGTGCAGGACCGGGCGCAACCCCGGGCGCAACCCCGGGCGCAACCCCGGGCGCAACCCCGGGCGCAACCCCAGGCGCAGGAGCGGGTGCAGGACCGGGCGCAACCCCGGGCGCAACCCCGGGTGCAACCCCGGGCGCAACACCGGGTGCAACCCCGGGAGCAGGACCGTAGACACGGATATGTGACCCTCGACCTCGGACAAATGACCTCAATTGACCTGGCGAACCTGGACTCATTTTCCCACCGTAAATTAATTATTTATAGATTTTTTGTATTAGCATTGAAAAAACTGAAAAAAATCACACTTGTTCCTAAATTTAATATAATAATAATGTTTACTTTTTTTACTCTTATTAATGAGAAAAAAAATGTATGGAGGACAATAAATTGGATTAAAAATGAAATTCAAGTTTTTTCGTAAATTCAATATGATAATAATAATGAAAAGCGTGTATGTTAATAGTATCAGCATTTTTATTCATAGAAAACTGCTCGAAGCAGTTATCGTCGGTAACTGCGATTAATTTTATAGCTCGTACAGTCTCAGCCTTAGCCCAGTGACGAACAATGCTTTGGGATTTCCCAAGGACCTCGTGGCGCTCGTCTTGTCTCTCTTTCTCTCTCTTTTCTCACCTCGTCGACGCGGCTAAAAATACGTGACGACGCTCTGAGAACTTCCATAACGATTTCGAAGTGTTTGTTTTTTCCGTTCTTCAGTTGAGAAGCGAAAATCATCGACCGAAGCAATTTTAGTCCAACTTTTAATAAAATAAATTAGCTAAATAGTCGAAGAATTCGTTGTTAAAAAAATAATAAAAAAAAAAAAAAAATGTTATTCTATTTTTTTTTTTTTTTTTTTTTTTTTATAAAAGCTGACAGGTCGAAGAATTTGTTGTTTTTTTCAAAAAAAAAAAAAAAAAAAAAAAAAAAAAAATCATTTGAAAAATAGAATAAATAAAAATACATAAAATCAAAATTAAATAATATAAAAATAAAAATAAAAGCGTGAAAAATGGCACTCATCGCTTCGATTAAAATCGTAAGAATGCCGAAGAATGACGGAACGAGCCGATAGACACGACGCTGGGTATAACCGAGAAGCGATTGCGACTACGAAACGCTTCGCGCATCTCAATAAGACGTTTAAGGTCGAGCAAAAGTGTTAAAAAAGGGCAGGAACGGACGGCAGACAAGTCAGAACGATTTCAGTCATGGCGAAGTGCGCGAGACGGTTCATTGCATTTTTTTGTCTCCTATCGATTGTGTCGGCTGGTAAGAATTTTTTTTTTTTTTTATTAAACGAGATCTGTATCAGAAAAAGTGCGCGTGTGTTATCCAATTTAAATTAATTACTGCAAACAACTGTGTTTTTTACTGTATTACAACTTTTTTTTTTTTTTTTTTTTTTTTTTTTTTTTCGATTAAAAAATTGGCTAAATTTGAAAAATAAAAAAATTATTTGACAGACCAAAAAATGTGTGAAATTATAAATCACGTCGAATAATTAAGTTTAAATAAACAAAATGTGGACAATCGAAGGCAGCTACTTTTTTTTTTTTTTTTTTTTTTTTTTTTTTTCGACGCGATGCGCATCAAGCACGTTCACCGATGCGCAACGGCACGATGAATGATGTCATCGTCATCGTCGCGCGGAGCCCAAAGTGAAATGCCGTCGAAATCGCCGGGCTTCGTGATTACAAGCGTCAATTACTCAGCGGCGGCTGATTTAATACACGCGGGATTTTTGAGGGGGGAGGGAAACCTGCTCGACGCGCAGTTTATACGTCAATGCGTCACTCAATCCTCTCGTCGATTCTTTTCTCCACATTTTCCTTTTTTTTTTTTTTTCGTTCACTCGTCAATTCGATTCAATTCGTCATTTTTTTTTTTTTTTTTTTTTTTATTCGAACGAATTGACGAGACGACGATATCGGATTTAATAAATCGATTCTAATTGCTTTTTTTTTTTTTTTTTTTTTTTTTTTTTTTTTTTTTTTTTTTTCAGACGACCGAGTGCACTTTCCGACGGACGACGAGCGACGTTGGAACACTCCGCCCCAATTGACGCCCGAGACAATCGTCGGAAAGTCGACTCCCGACAACAATGACACTCCGCAGCCGCGATTTCTACCATTTTCCGCGAGTTTCACGCTCAGCGCCGGCACGAGCAACGCTCATTCGCTGAGCGTCGGAGGCAGTCAGGACGGTCTGAGCTTCTCCCAGAGCGCCAGCCAGGCTGGAAATTCCGCTGGGAATGATGGGTACGACGAATAAAAATTAATTAAAATCATTAAAAAAATGAAAAAAATTAAATCATTAAAAACGAATTGGTCAAATATTTTTTTTAATATATAACTAAAGCACCGAAACATGAATTAATACAAGAATTAAATAATAACGTGCATAAATAATAATCATAATAATAATAACAACAACAACAACAATAGTAATAATAATAATAATAATGACATAAAAATATCTCATCACTTTTTTTTTTTTTTTAATAATATTTATGATTTATGATTTGGATTTATGATTTTTTCACTTTTCTTTTTTTTCAAAAAAAAAAAAAAAAAAAAAAAAAAAAAGTTAATTGTTGAATTCAATAATTCAATAATAATAATTATTCAATAAATAATAATCATAATAATAATAATAATGACATAAAAATATCTCATCACTTTTTTTTTATAATATTTATGATTTTTAGATTTATGATTTTTTCACTTTTCTTTAAAAAAAAAAAAAAAAAGTTGTATTATTGAATTCAATAATTCAATAATAATAATAATAATAATAATAATAATAATAATAATAATAGTTTTGTATATTTATTGGATTTTCAGATCTGGAATATCGGCGAGCCAATCGAGTTCCTTCTCAGCCGGATTTTCCGGAATTTCCGCCGCGGATTCCAACTCGTTTAACGTCAATCATCCGACTTTCGGAAATTCGCAAGCGAACAGCAATTCGTGGGCCTTGGGTCAGGCGACCTCATCGGCCGAGGGAAACGTGGCGAACGGTCAGGCGACCTCCAACGCTCAGTCCAGCGTCGGTGCGTCTCAATCCTCAGCCAATTCCGGCGCCGGAGCGTTCGCCACTGCCCAAGGTCAAGCCCAAGGTCACGGCCAACGTCAAGGTCATCGTCAGGGCGGACCAACTTGGACCAACATTGCACCGAATTACGAAATTGGAGGTAAAAAATATCAATTTTTTTTTTTCAAGGTCAAGGTCATTTTTTGCAATCTTTTTTTGTTAATAACAAATAAAAATTTTAATGAATTTCGATGGTAACAAATGGTACCATTTATTTTATTTCGAAAAAATGGGAGTATTAGAAAGTAATTTTTTTTTTCAAGGTCTTTACAGTCCAGGAGGTCGTCCCAAACTGCACGTGAGTCAAGGTCAGGGTCAAGGTCACCGTGGACCACCGCAAAAGCCGCTCAGACTCGACATTAATGTGGACGACGATTGGCACCATCGACGTCCCGAAGTAACCATCACAAAATATCGACCGAATCGAGGTCATCGTCAAGGTCACCTTCAGTCTTCGGCAGTTTCGAATTCCCAGCAAAATTGGGGCTCTTCAGGGTCGCGGGACTCATGGACCCAGAGTCCGCTGACTGGTCCCCAGCCCGGAAGTTGGTCCCAGTCGTTGACCAGCGAAAAACCGGTTCTCCAGATTTCTGGTTCTTCAGCATCGTCCTCAGCATCGAGTGACCTTGGAGGTTCGTCCTTCGGTCAGTCTTCGAGCCACAGCAATTTCGGACCCAATGGTCCCACTTCGTGGACCAATAATAATGTCCAGACCCAAGGAAATGCTCAAGGTCACGCTCAAGGTCAAGCCGCTGCGATAGGTCAGAATTTTCATGGTACCCAAGGGTCATTCAGTTCCGGTGCCATTTCCGGTGGCTCGACCGGAAATGGTTTCTCGCAGGGAAATTCCGCGTCCGGTAATCGAGGCGGAAATTCTCAAGGTCACGTCACAAGTCACTCCAAGGGCAACGGTTTCGCGCAGGGAACCGCAAATTCCGGTTCCGTCAGTTTCGTCCAATTTCCTGGCGAAAATTCGCAAAATATTCCCAAACAATTTGTGAGAAGTCGAACGTCGAAAAATACCCAAAGAAGAACCGCAAAATCGGATGACCCGGTCGGTGAAATAATTTCCGACATTACCGACACAGTCATCGATTTATTCGACATTTAATTGCATTTTATTTATAATTTTTTTTATAATGCTTATTTTATTTATTTATTATCCGATCGATCGATCGGTTGAAGTTGAATGATAATAATTGCCGTTGATAAGCGAAAACAGACTGGAGAATAAATTACAAATGTATAAATAAATCGGCATAAATTAAATGTTGCGTCCGGCGAGAAAACCGAAGAGATCGGCAACGATCGGTTGAGGCACAAAAGAACCGCGACGCTTATTCTCCGTCGACGAGTGACGCAATCCGATTTTTTAATTACAGTCGCTCGGTTGTTGTGATCGTTCTGAGAATCAGATCCTCAGTGTAGATAAGTGCGATGATCTATGGGCCCGGAACTATCGTCGTTTCACGTCAAAGATGCATCAAAGTCAAAACCGATCTTTGGTTTTTCCGAAACCATTTTTAACCACAAAACCAAAAAAAATAAAAAATATAAAACGTGTATCACTGTCGATTTGTAGTGGAAAGACCCAAACATAATAATACAGAGCCGATGAATCATTCCCGGATCTTGATCTATAGATCAAACAGAGCTCTACATTACCGACAGCTAAAAGATTATCGTCACAAGAATTACTGACGACTGATAAGCATTTTTCGAATTTTTTACCGACTGCTGATAAAGAAGATTTCGAATGGTAAGTTACCGACGGTAAATAGCCGTTTGGCTTATCGACGGAACGTTTTGAGGTGCGTTTCTCGGATCAATGAGCAGAATTGTCACCGTTACGACTATGAAAACCGGTAATTAGGTTTGAGAACGAATCCAGGTTTGTGTCTTATCATTCTCTGTGACGATTCGGAATTCCGCTGCGGTCGCTGGAAAATTCTGACGGGATTGAAAAAAATAGAAATGCGAACCGAGAGTCATCTCCGATTCGCTGGGATTCCCTGATTGGACGATTTAATTAGAGCTTATTATCGCGTTTCTGACGATCGGTGAGCGATCCATTGTTACCGGTCTGCCAGGAAATCCGAGTTTAAATATTGTTTTTCCAGACGATTCTATTTTGGGAATCGGTATTTTTTTTTTTTTTTTTTTTTTTTTTTTTTTTTTTTTTTTTTTTCACGTCCTTCAGGTTTGTATTAAAAAAAAATTGCCGATAATTGCAGAAACTATTCACGCGATCGGCGATCGGTTGGCCTTGCCGATCGCACTTCCGATTTCTATAATGATAATTATCGATCGTCACCTTTTCTCGACGCTTTCGACGCTCGAACGAATCGTGCCTGAAAAATCGGTATTATTGTTATTGTTGGGTATCGTCATTATCGGCACATCCGATCGGCGCCGATCGTCAAGGTTGAACGGGATTAACATTCCTTTCAGCTTCGCTCGGACAATGAGGCGATCGAGTCTCGGTTCGGAGCCAAGAAAACGGAGATCGGTAACCGAGATCGGCTGCCGATTTCACTGTATTTTTTTTTTTTTCGAGCCTCTTTTTTCTAACGGAATAAACGTGGATAAGTGATGCATTTGTTTATCAAATTTCCGTAATTGCCTTCCGGGGAATCCCATAAATATAAGTCAGCAAAAAATAAGGAAGGCTTTTTTTTTTTCATCGCATCTCTCGTCTGATTAATGATGATTAGTTGCTGCGTATGAATTCTGCGTTTTTTTGAGGTGCAGAAGAGAAATCGGTAAACAATAATTATGTGTTTAATACTGAAAGTAAATCTAGGCATTTTTTATTTATTTTATTATTATTATTATTATTATTATTATTATTATTATTATTATTATTATTATTATTATTATTATTATTATAAATTAGATATTATAAGTCGAAAAAATAAAAAATAAAATGAAATGAAAATTGAATTAAAATTTAAAAATTTGAATAAAAATATGTTATAAGTGTTTCCTTTCTGTAAACAGTAATAATAATAATAATAATAATAATAATAATAATAATAATAATCAAATTGAAAAATTAAAGTAAAATGATAAAATTTGAATTAAAATTCAAAAATTTGAATATAAATATGTTAAAAGAGTTTACTTTCTGTAATCAGTAATAATAATAATAATAATAATAATCAAATTGAAAAATAAAAGTAAAATGATAAAATTTGAATTAAAATTGAAAAATTTTAATAAAAATATGTTATGAGTGTTTACTTTCTGTAAACAGTAATAATAATAATAATAATAATAACAATAATAATCAAATTGAAAAATTAAAGTAAAATGAGAAAATATGAATAAAAATTTAAAAAATTTGAAATTTGAAAAATTGAATGAAATTTAAATATAAATAAAAATTCTTCGTAATATTGTCGGATCAGACCTTTCTGGAAGAAATTAGACTCCTCAGCCTCTCGGAACGTTGATAAACCAATGAGCATCACCGCTTAATTGCGGTTTTTTCCTCGGCATTCCAGCTAACTATGGTTATAATAGTTTCGAGTCGGCATCCGGCTCGGTGCGTTGCAAATTATATTAACAAATCGGATGTATAATGAACCAAAAAATCGAGCAGCTGATCGAACGTCGGGTCGACGAGGTTTTTCCCTGGAAAAACCAAAAGTGAGACCGGCAATCGTCGGAGACGACGAATGCTGCCATCGAAGTCGACGTAAACAATGGCGTCGGGTTACTCATTGGCGGGTTTGTTCGACGTTACGCAATAAAAGTCAGGATCAGGAAAGGATTCTTGCCTATAAAAGATGCAACGTGAAGTCGGATGCACTCAGTGAGTTGTGAGATCTCGAAACTGTGATATCGGCTGCTTAAGTGGCTTATCGGTTTATTGATAATAATGTGGTGGTTCAGTGCTCTGGGCACGTTGCTCTTGGCAACAGCCCTCAACGGTTTGCCGGTCACCCCCAATCCTGACGCAGGTAAAAATCGGATTGCCAAATTTTTTTAGAATTTTTTTTTACAATATTCAAATTTTTTTAGAAATATTTGTAATTTTTAGACATTTTTTTCGAATTTTTCTAGTATTTTTTTTTTTATTATTTCTGGTACTTAGAAATATTTTTTTTTTTATGTTTCTAATATTTGGAAATATTTTTCGTTATACTTCTAATATTTAGATATTTTTAAAAATATTTATAGTATTTTTTGTTATTTTTCTAGTACTTAGAAATATTTTTTTTTATGTTTCTAATATTTGGAAATATTTTTCGTTATATTTCTAATATTTAGGAATATTTTTCTTTAAATTTCCAATATTTAGAAATAATTTTCTTTAAATTTCTAATATTTAGAAATAATTTTCTTTAAATTTCTAATATTCAGAAATATTTTTCTTTAAATTTCTAATATTTAGAAATATTTCTTTTTAATAATAATAATAATAATAATAATAATAATAATAATAATAATAATAATAATAATAATATTTATTGCTTTGCAGAATACATAGAATTCTCATAGCAATATATATATATTTTTATATTCCTAACATTTATTTAAAAAATATATTTCTACTGCATTTTCGTGACTAAAAAAATCCTTTATCAATTATTTCATTAATCGGCAAATAAATTGATACAGGAGATGCAGTGGTTAAGGTAGGTCAAAAGTGAACCAAAAGTGTTTTCCATTTCCAGAACTGGTCCCAGAATTGGTCGAAAATGCGACCCTGTCGACCGAACTGATGCCACCGCCGATCAACCCTGAAAACTCCACCAGACACGGTTTCGTTTACCTCATAAATCTCTATGCAGTGACGAATTCGAGTGACCTTGAAGATGGCGAAGAGAGACTGACCGATGAGGTCATCTCAAGCATGCCTGGAATTCTAGGTAAGCAAATCACAACCCATCAAATAAAAAAAAATCCTGACGTCACTATTGATTGATACCACTTCGACAACCAATCACAACTCAATCAAAATAAATCCCGACGTCACTAATCATTGATACCACTTCATCATCCAATCAGAACCAGTGGCGACTGTCCTTTTGGTCGTCGAAGCCGATGACGAAGAGACCCCCGTCAGCCTCGACGAAATCGCCAAAGAACTCGAAGACGAAGGCTTCACCATAAAAAAAATCGTCAAGGACGGAGAGACGAAGGTCATCAAGGTCGACTTCGGCGACGTCGCCGACGAAGAAATCGAGGATGACCTTGGAGCATTGGTCAAACCTGCGACCGCAATGACGAACAAAGTTCGAAGGAAGAGGGCACCTTGCCTGAAGTGTAAACTGGGAAAACTGATGGGTGGCTTCGGAGGAGGTGGTGGAGGCTATGGGGGAGGTGGTTATGGAGGTGGCGGCTATGGCGGCGGTGGTTATGGAGGTGGTCATCCAGGATACGGCGGCGGTGGCGGTGGATGTGGAGGAGGTTGCGGTGGAGGTGGTCATCAAGGAGGCGGAGGTAAGAAAATTCATTTTTTAAAGAAAGCCCTAAAAATTTGAAGTTAGCCCTAAAACTTAAAGCAAGCCCTAAAAATTTGAAGTTAGCCCTAAAACTTAAGGCAAGCCCTAAAACTTGAAGGAAGGTTTACGATTTAAAGGAGAGCCCCTAAGAATTAAAGGAAGCCCTAAGATTTGATATTAGCCCTAAAACTTGAAGCAAGCCTTAAAACTTGAGGGGAGCCCTACGATTTAAAGAAGACCCCCTAAGAATTAAAGGAAGCCCTAAGATTTGAAGGAAGCCCTACGATTTAAAGGAAATCCCCTAAGAATTAAAGGCAGCCCTAAGATTTGATGGAAGCTCAAAGATTTAAAGGTAGCCCTAAAACTTGAAGGTAGCCCTACGACTTAAAGGAAGCCCTAAGACATAAAGGAGACCCCTAGGACTTAAAGGAGACCCCTAAGACTTAAAGGAGACCCTAAGGCTTAAAAAAAAAAAAAAAAAAAAACTTAAAACTAGCCCTAAAGCTTAAAGGAAGCCCTAAGCCCTACAAAAGCCCCAAAACATAAAAAAGCCCTAAGTCCTACAAAAGAGCTCTAAAACTAAAAAAAAACACTAAAGCTTAAAAAAAAAACTAAAACTTAAAAAAGCCCTAAAATTTAAAAAAAAGCCCTAAAACTTAAAAAGACCCCTAAAACTTAAAAAAAACCCTAAAACTTAAAGAGACCCCTAAAACTTGAAGAACGAAGCCTAAAATGCATAATCGTGTTTGACCTTCAGGAACCGTAGGGGTCATCCCGGTGGTTGTGGTACCAGTTCAGGGCCATTATCAGCAAGGCGGCGGTGGCGGTGGCCATTATCCGCAAGGCGGCGGCGGCGGTGGCCATTATCAAGGCGGCGGCGGCGGAGGTTATCCCCAAGGTCACGGTCACCAAGGCGGCGGCCAATGCGACGTCTGCGCAGGTCGCGGAAATGGCGGCGGCGGCGGCGGCGGTGGATCCTGGAGCCAATCGTCGGCCCAGGCTTCGGCCCAATCATCATCCGGTTCTTGGTAAGAAAAAAAAAAAAAAAAAAAAAATTATCAATTTTTTTACCTGTCACTTTGGTGAACATGATTATTTAAAAAAAAAAAAAAAAAAAAAAAAAAAAAAAAAAAAATTATCAATTTTTTTACCTGTCACTTTGGTGAACATGATTATTTAAAAAAAAAAAAAAAAAAAAAAATCATCAATTTTTTTACCTGTCACTTTGGTGAACCTGATTATTTTTTTTTTGCGCAGGTAAATCGCCGAGGAAACGACGATGCATCATCAGAGGAGTCATCTCAGACAAATCGTCAGCTGAAGGAAAATGTAAAAAAAAAAAATACGCTTTTTGCACAAATTTTAATAAAGACGCAATCATTTTTTTGATTAATTTGCCACGCGATTAAAAAATACAAATCGATGGGTAATTTACCGACCGGTTTGAGACGTTCGTCTTGCGAATTAATTTCCTGGAAGATGCATTTCGTTGCATCTCCGACTTCGGAGTCGTCGCAGATCGGATAATTTGTGCTGCGAGCTGGAAATTTAACGAAGCGTGTGTAAAGGAATTCAAAGAGAAGCACTGTAAGAAGGGACTGTAAAAGGGTCTGAGATGGGTAATGGATCTACGGTTCCCTGGAATCACGCACAGCGATTGGTTCAATGAACGCAGAGCGATTCGACGGCTCACGCAACTTCGGTCGAAATTATTGCCCAAAGGGAATTAAGAGTTTCCTTTGAAAAACGCTTCCGCAATTTTTTCGCCATTTTTTTTTTTTTTTTTTTTTTTTTTTTGAGGAGGCGATTTACCTGCGATTTACCTGCGGAAAAAATTAATCAGATTCACCAAAGTGACAGGTAAAAAAATTGATTTTTTTTTTTTTTTTTTTTTTTGAGGAGGCGATTTACCTGCGATTTACCTGCGGAAAAAATGAATCAGGTTCACCAAAGTGACAGGTAAAAAAATTGATTTTTTTTTTTTTTTTTTTTTTTTGAGGAGGCGATTTACCTGCGATTTACCTGCGGAAAAAATTAATCAGGTTCGCCAAAGTGACAGGTAAAAAAATTGATTTTTTTTTTTTTTTTTTTTTTTTGAGGAGATTGGCTTTGACCCTGAAAATAGGCATCAGCATTAACATGATTATGAAAATTGGCATCAGCATCAAAATTGTCATCAACATCAACATCATCATCATTATTAAATATCCACATATTTATATACAGGTTTCTATGTAACCGAAGAGGCAGCATCCGCGACTCGGTAATTGCGACTCGTTCTCCAACGAACGATATATAACTTGGGTGAACGTAACGGTAACCGCCGACGATCGTTATTCGATACTCTACTTTTTTTTTCCCGACTCGAACGGCGTTCCGGAACGAATTATCGCCCGAAACGCAAACTCGTCGAATGATATACGAGATCGGTAAGAGCAAAACCGATCGAGGCGACCGATCGCCGATTTTTTTTCGTTTTTATTTTTTTTCTGGATCGGCAGCAACAGTTTCTCTGGTAAAACGGGTTAAAATCGATTGATCGGTAAGAACAAAATCGATCGAGGCGACCGATCGCCGATTTTTTTCGTTTTTATTATTTTTCGGATCGGCGGCAACAGTTTCATCGGTCGAACGGTTAAAATCGGTAAATAATCAACGAGATCGGTAAGAACAAAACCGATGGAGGAGACCGATCGCCGATTTTTTTCGTTTTTATTTTTTTCCTGGATCAGCAAAAGCAGTTTTGCTGGTCGAACGGTTAAAATCGATAGATCGGTAAATAATCAACGAGATCGGTAAGAGCAAAACCGATCGAGGCGACCGATCTTTTTATTTTCTATTTTTTTTTCCTGGATCGGCAGCAGTTTCTCCGGTCGAACGGGTTGCCGATCGGTAAATGTGGGTTTACAGGTCGCGATCGGCAGACCCGTCGATCGGCCTCGTCTCGTCGACGACGACGCCGGGAAAAATCGGCGTCCGAGCCGAGGCGACTTCGGGATCGTTACTTTTTCTTATTGCCGGTCGCGGTTTTCCGGTCGTTGACCGGTAAAGCGAATCCGTGGGCAGATCGACGCCTGCGACCGGCAACGTTCGAAGCTGCAACGAGAAGAGGAGGAATCGGTCGTTGCCTGGTTCTCCAGGTTCGCCAGAAGGAAGCGGCGCAAAAAAATCGGCAAGGACTTCAGCCTCGTCGAGGCGAAATCGTTATTCGTTCCCAGTTCCTAACCACAATTGCCTACAACCTTTGTCTAGTTTTTTTCCAGGTCTTTGTCCAGGATCGAACAGGTTTTTCTTGCAGTGCCTCAACCGATTTTTTGTTGAGTTGCAAATTACTGGCAAATCGGTTCTGTGAAATCGGTAACGAAAAATATGTCTAAATAGCCAAATAAATGGATCTTGAAGAGCCTCAACCGATTTTTGTTGATCCAAAAATTACTGGTAAAATCGGTTCTGTGAAATCGGTAACGAAAAATGTCTAAATAGCCAAATAAATGGATCTTGAAGAGCCTCAACCGATTTTTGTTGAACTAAAAATTACTGGTAAAATCGGTTCTGTGAAATCGGTAACGAAAAATATCTCTAAATAGCCAAATAAATGGATCTTGAAGAGCCTCAACCGATTTTTGTTGATCTAAAAATTACTGGTAAATCGGTTCTGTGAAATCGGTAACGAAAAATGTCCCTAAATAGCCAAAAAAATGGATCTTGAAGAGCCTCAACCGATTTTTGTTGAGCTAAAAATGACTGGCAAATCGGTTCTGTGAAATCGGTAACGAAAAATATCTCTAAATAGCCAAATAAATGGATCTTGAAGAGCCTCAACCGATTTTTGTTGAGCTAAAAATTACTGGTAAATCGGTTCTGTGAAATCGGTAACGAAAAATATCTCTGAATAGCCAAATAAATGGATCTTGAAGAGCCTCAACCGATTTTTGTTGATCTAAAAATTACTGGTAAATCGGTTCTGTGAAATCGGTAACGAAAAATGTCTCCGAATAGCCAAATAAATGGATCTCGAAGAGCCTCAACTAAGTGGTCCACAATGTGGACCACCTGTAGACCACCATACGATGGTCTATAATAGGGTCTATGTGGTCAATAACACGGACCAAAGTAATCACATGTTAATTCGATTTGAATTCCAATTAAATGTGGAATTTAGCCATTTTTAGGTGGTCCATTACCTTGAAATCCTTAAGCATGGGAGGTTGGCATTAGGAAGGGGCCTTAATTCGATCCACGTGCAAAGGACATCTACGCCACTGCGTTTGGACCCTCTGTCTGTGACTTTCTTCGTCTCTGAGAACTTTTGCTCCATTCGAACTGTGCAGTTCGTTGCTGCTGCAGCAGCAGCAGCAAAATGACTCCGAGCCGAAAGGAACCGGTTCCAACTGGGAAGAGAGATGGCAAAACAGGGAGACGAGCTTTGCCACCAACACTGCTGGCCACTATCATTGTATATAAGGCTACACCAATGATACACAGTAGCACATTGGCGGCGTCTTTGGTGCGTCTGGATCACTTCGACTCTCTGAGAAGTTAAGTTCAGCAACAGCAGCAAAAGGTTGGCGACCCTAACTCAAATCTCTTCCTAAGAATTTGCAAAAAAAGTGAATTTTCGTTGGCTGTGGGATTGATTGGCGTTTGGACCACATAGACCATATTATGGACCATAGTATGGTGGTCTATAGGTGGTCCACATTGTGGACCACATTGTGGACCACTTAGTCTGTATAATGGACCACCTAAAAATGGCTAAATTCTACATCTATTTGGAATTAAAATCGAATTAACATCGAATTACTTTGGTCCATGTTATGGACCAGCTAGACCATATTATGGACCATCGTATGGTGGTCCGTAGGTGGTCCACATTGTGGACCACTTAGTCTCTATAATGGACCACCTAAAAATGGCTAAATTTTACATTTAATTGAAATTAAAATCGAATTAACATCGAATTACTTTGGACCATATTATGGACCAGCTAGACCCTATTATGGACCATCGTATGGTGGTCTACAGGTGGTCCACATTGTGGACCACTTAGTCTCTACAATTGACCACCTGAAAATGGCTAAAAAATGGTTCAGCACCTTCTTCACAATGACTCCGAACCAAAAAATTCGAGAAATTCTTCAAAAATAGTATTTTAGCCACTGATAGTTAAATAAATGGGTACCATTCACAATGGTAATTAATAATGGTAACACTTCGTAATAATGGTAACACCTAACACTTCGATCCTAATCCTCGTCAAGCAAAACGCACTGCAATCAATGGAGCGTCGACCTTGATTGACAATTTGACGCTCGGCCTAGATTGCAATAGGGCCATCCTGCTTGGCAATTGGCTAGATCTAGTCGGGTGCGACACGCGACTCTATGTTGATATACACACTGAGCCTGGCGATGTGCACTTGCGATGCAACGTCAATGCACATGGCTCGGATTTCCCAGCGGACGCGATTCGCTCCCCTCGACACCTACTACGGTTCATTTTATGGGACGCTTTACATTCCGTAACTTTTCGTACAGTCGAACCTCGATTTTTTTTTCGAAATAACTGAATTTTTCTAATTTTTAGAAATTAATTCGTTGCTGATTTGGTAGCTAAAAATTCTACTAATTGGAATAAAAATCGAATTAAGATCCAAATACTTTGGTACACATTATGGACCACTTAGACCCTATTATGGACCACTGTATGGTGGTCCAATGCTGGTCCATATTGTGGACCACTTAGTCCATATTATAGACCACCTAAAAATGGCTAATTTCGACGTCTAATTGGAATTGAAATCGAATTAACATCCAATTACTTTGGTACTCATTATGGACCACTTGGACCCTATTATGGATCATTGTATGATGGTCCATAGGTGGCCCACTTTATGGACCACCTTGTCCATATTATAGACCACCTGAAAATAGCTAAAAAATGACTCAGCACTAAAATGACTCCAAATAAAAAATATTAATGAATAAAATTAGGGTCTTGAAAAATAGGGTTTTGCCTCTGATTGGTAAATAAATGGATTTTGCTGTGAATAAATCGACGTGCGACCTTTTGCCCTGAGGCGGAAGAGCCACTATCGTCATACGTTAGTGTTTACAAGTGCGTTGCGCATGCGTCAGGCGAACAGGTTGATCGCCTGGTGTAAAATGGAAAGTGACGCAATTTTATTGAGCCGCCTCAGATATTCAAAGAAGATCCGAAGACTCGTTTTTTTTTTTTTTTTTTTTTTTTTTTCAACCGATCGTCGACCGATTTGCTTTTCATTTTTATTTTCATCTTTATCTTAATTATCATTTAGTCTTTTTGGAGCAATTTTAATGAAATGCTATATTTAATTAAAATTAAATACTATATTTCATTTAAATCCCGTTACCGTTTTAATTGACTCTGGAATTTTTTTCCAACCGAAACGGAATGGAAACTGTACATTTAATTATGTAGATCACTTATCAAAAATGTGATAAGAATTTCTCAACGGTAATTTATATTTTTTTTTATTTTTCTTCGGTTAACAAAAATATTCTAAATAAATGTTGCGTTTCATTTTTATTCAATTTGCATTCGAATAAAAAAAAAATGCAATGGTAATAATTATTAAAGGATTTTTTTTTGCAATTAAATAATAATCGATAAGTGATGCAAAATGATTTATAGCGTTTTATGATTGAAGTCATTGAGGATGGAATTACGTTTCGCAATTTATCCTCGATTTGTCGGAGCTCCTGACCTTTCGCTTCGAGATTCATCATCGACCGGATTAAACGATCATCGACGCTCATTTTTTTTTTCTGCGCAGCGATGAGACATTGATTTACGCGATAATAACGCGAAAATTCATTAATACAATCGACTGATGCTGATTGTTAAATAAGTTGTTTCATTTTCCTCCAATCGATGAGTCTCAATTTAATTAAAAACACACGTGCGCAAAGTCATTATAGTGTTTTTCGCTCCGAAGAGTCATTATAGTGTTTTTGATGACGGATATAATCATCGTTTCGACAGCTTTAATTTTTTTTTTTTTTTTTTTTTTTTTTTTTTTTTTTTTTTTCTATGTACACATAAATATTTCCTATAATAAAATCATTGCAATTCTAACGGAATCGACAATTGCATTTCGAAAAAAAAAAATAGTGATGAGAAAAAAATGTTATTCTTAGATATAAATTAGTCATCCGTTTGGTCAGGCAAAATTATTCGCTGCTGACAGTGAAAGGAATTTTTTTATCGCACGTGCGATCGCAGTTGGCAGTTCCGCGAGTCGAGATCGTCAGCTGATCTCGAGAAAAGACGGAAGGATCACGGAGATCAAGATCCTTAGTGATTTTTCAGGTCCGGCTCGACCTGCGAACTCGTAGATAAAATAAAATAAAATAAAAAGCAGATTTATTTAATTTATTTAATTTATTCATTCTTATTTATTTTTTTTTATTAAATAAATCCCATATTTAATTTATTTATTTCATTGTTACTTATTTATTATATTGAATAAATCCCATATTTGATTTATTCATTCATTTTTATTAATTTATTTAATTAAACAAATCCCATATTTATTTGATTTATTTATTTTTATTTTTTTTTTATTAGATAAATCCCACATTTATTTTACATATTTTATTCATTTATTTGAATGAATTAAATAAATCGTAAGTCGACTGAAACCCGACGAAGACTTCGCTGTGAACTGGCCAAGAAAATAAAAAAGGGAAAAGAAAAGGAGAAACGGAGAAATAAAAAAATAAAAAAAAAAGGTGAAGCACCTAACGGTAGCTCGACGAGCTCGTTACGCTCGTTAACCGAGCGACTATCTCGAGGCTCTGCCAAAGCGAAGATTCCGCGGATACCGGATCGAGTTCATTGATGTGACTAGTCTCACTGTTTTACCGACCGATCAGATTTTATTAATTTTGCTATTGCCATATTTTTTATTTTGGACTGAAATTATTATTTATATTTGTAATTTTTTATATTTGTAATTTTGGACTGAAATTTATATTTGTATTTGTAATTTTTTATATTTTTAATTTTGGACTGAAATTTATATTTATTTTTGTAATTTTAGACTGAAATTTATTGGGCAAGAAATTTTCGGGTCCTAAGGTCAAATCCTCGAAAAATTGCAGACACCCAAATCGCTTCCACGAAATTCTGTTGCACCTTTTGTCAGAGTGGAAGGATTTAACTCTGCCACTGAAAGTCCGATTGAAATTCCTCCGAGGATTTCGACCAAATTGGATTTGGAGGAGTGGACTAAAAAATAAGGGAAAAGAAAACGCATTGTAAGAGGATCTGCGGTTTGATCTATGGATCACTGACGTTGAAAAGGTCGTTTTTGAGACTCGACAATAAAAATTTTTACGCGATGAGTAAGATGAAATTATTATTATTTTTTATTATTAATTATTATTATCAGTTCGACCGACTCCAAAAAAAAATTTCTTGACGTGCTCGAATCCTGAATCGTTGTCAACATTGAAGACGGTAATAACAATAATTTGTATGCAGCTTGAGAGGAGAGTCACGCGACTGGAAAAATGAAGAAAAGGCAGTTCGAGTTTTCTCAGCGAGATCGGAAACTCCAACGATAGCGAAAACCATGAATTACCTATTATCAATTACAGTTGAAATAAGAAAAAAAATCATTGGCAATGAATTTTTATATTTTTTTATCCGATGATCCTTCACTTTTTTCCTACAATAAAAAAAAAAACATAATAAAATTTTCTAAAAAATATATATAATAAAATTTTCTAAAAAATATAAATAACATTTTTTAGTGCAATACAATTTTTATTAATTAAAAAAAACACAACAAATAAATTTCATTTTATTTATTCATTTGGCTCGTCGCTGAAATTCAATCATCTCGCCGAGAAAAAAATTAGAGCGTGGAAAAAGTTTTAATAATGAAAAGCAATATATATATGCATATATATATATATATGAATAGGTACAATGATGAGTAGTGTGGCTAACGTCTTTTTGCGGCGATATTAACGGAATGGTATTAACCCCAAGTGGCAAAAAGCGGGAGGGGGAGAGGGGGGAGGGGGAGGGGGGGAGGGCCCAGTGGGCATATAAAGGCTCGATCCCAGAGGCCAGGGGGCCCAGTACCGTTCGAAGATGCAAGCCGCTGGGATGCTGCGTGGGTTGGGGGCCAACATCGTCGCCTCCGTTGCGACTTTCTGCCTCCTTTCCACCCTGATTCTCGGCTTCGCCGGTCAAAAAGCCAGTGAGTAGCCGCATCGATCGGATCTATCGGATCTATCGGATCAATTCCACGTCCAACGAAAAAAAAAAAAAATTCCACACGGACTTTCATCTGGAGACTCATCGACTTGTAAAAAAAAAAAAGTGCAAAAAAAGTTCAGCCAAAAGTGTTGTGAAATTTCAATAATTTGTGTTGTGAAAATTAAATCCATAAATCCAATGATCTGGATAATTAATTCAATGATCTAGACAAAGTGATCGATTTTTTTCGAGGATTATTCTCGTCGTGTGATTTTTTTTTGTGGACGGTAGAAAATTTGAAAAATGTTCAGTGAATTATTCTGTTGCTCTATTTTTTTTTTTTTTTTTTTTTTTAATTGTAGAATGTTCAGTGAGAAATTATTTTGTTGCTCTATTTTTTTTTGCTTTGTTTTTGTATAAAAAAAAAATGAGCCATGTTCAGTGACTAGTTGATTTTTTTTTTAAATAGTGATTTTATCGCAGTGCAATTAGTGATTTAAAAAAATTTGTTTGGACGATTCGCAGATGCCCATCCACTTCAGGTCCTGCCCAACATTCCCGGCTACATCCCCGTTTACATAAGACTCGGGGACCAACCACTCCAGGATATTAATCCGGCGTTGGCGGAGGCTTTCCGCGAAAAAGCGGCTCTCGAGGTTAATATACTATTAATAATAACAATAATAATAATAAAACATTAGTCTCAAATAATATTTATTAACGATTTAAAAATCAATTCTTCACGAAAAATTTCCCAATCGATAAAGCCAAATAAAATACTATATTATAAATCAATATTATTATTATTTTTCTTCTTATTATCATTATTCCTACAAACTTTATATATATTTTTAATAGTTCACACATTTTTATTGACTTTGTGCATTAAACATATAATTTTAATCACACTGTCTGCAATATTTTAAAATATACAAAAAAAATCGAAAAATGTATTAATATAAATAATAATAATAATAAATGTACTAAAAAAATCGAAAATTAAATGCAGAATACTCCGCCTGAAAATTTGCACAATTCCGGAAATGCGGACAAAATTCCGGACAATAGACCATCGTACGACGAAGATGAGGAGGACGATGGACTCGAAGGTGGTTCGAGAAAAAAGGACACGATTTATTTGATCGGCGTGAGACAGTCGGGCGATAGAGGAGACTCGCCGAAAATTGCGCTGCCCTTCGAGGTCGTGAGGAAGGCGGCTGAGGAGGGTCAAGATCGAGGCAAATCCGAGGACGACTGGATCGAGGAACCCGGCAAGAGTCGCAGGCCTCTGGCGAAGCAAACTATCAAGGTGAGCGAGAGCCTCGGCTCTGAGAATTCACCTGCTTGAAAAAAAAAAAAAAAAAAAAAAAAAAAAAAAAAAAAAAAAAAAAAAAAAAAAAAAAAAAAAAAAAAAAAAAATGTAGCCGAGAAGGCTTTAAAAATAAAAAAAAAATAAAAAAAGGAAGATGAGGCTGAGAAGGCTTAAAAAAAAAAAGATGAGAAGGTTGCGAGCGTTAAACCCTCGCATTGCTCTTGTTACCCGAGGCAATCAGGCAAATAATGTGGGAACGTGTAACGAGGCAGTAAAATTGAGTAATTGCTTCTGAGGAGGGAGTTGCAATGAAATTGAGGGTTCGTGATTGGTGGGAAGAATTCGAAATTCCGGACCAGTTTTGCGGTGGAAAGACGCTTTGGCTTTTATACTATTTATTTATTATTATTTATTTTATTTATTTTATTTATTTTATTTATTTTATTTATTTTATTTATTTTATTTATTTTATTTATTTTATTTATTTTATTTATTTTATTTATTTTATTTATTTTTATTATTTCACTTTACGGTTTTCGCTCGAAAAATAAAAAAATGTGAGGAGAAAAACCGGAAGAACGATTTTTCAATTTTTGCAATTTTGGAAGTTTACTGAAATTGTCATTTTTCGCAGTTTTTTTTGGCGAAATTTTTTTTTTCGATTTAACGAATTTTTAAAAGCCTATCCGATGGGAAATTTTCTGCTGATTCCAAATATGACCGATTTTTGCCCGAGAAATAAAAAATTTTAGGAGAAAAATCGGAAATACGATTTTTCAATTTTTCCCAATTTTGGCACTTTACTAAAATCGATATAACTTTTCTTTGGATTGATGGAATCTGGATTTTCTTTTTGCATTCGAAAGAAAACTCTTCGACGAAGAGAATGCATCCAAGCGGAACTCGATACCACAATTTTTCGATTTTTTGCAGATTTTTAAATGTGACCCTCAAAAATCGCAAATTTTTAGAAGGGGTACCCCTTCAATTTTTCGCGAAAAAAAAAATGTTCGATTTCGCCAACTTTAAAAACCCTATCCGATGGGAAATTTTCCGCTGAATCCAAATATGACCGATTTTTGCCCGAGAAATAAAAAATTTTAGGAGAAAAATGCGAAAAACTATTTTTCAATTTTTCTCAATTTTGGCACTTCACTAAAATCGATATAACTTTTCTTTGGATTGATGGAATCTGGATTTTCTTTTTGCATTCGAAAGAAAACTTTTCGACGAAGAAAATGCGGCCAAACGGAACTCGATATCTCGATTTTTCAAGTTTTTGCAGATTTTTAAATGTGACCCTCAAAAATCGCAAATTTTTAGAAGGGGTACCCCTTCAATTTTTCGCAAAAAAAAAAATGTTCGATTTCGCCAACTTTAAAACCCCTATCCGATGGGAAATTTTCCGCTGATTCCAAAAACGACACTTTTTTGCCCGAAAAATAAAGAATTCGAGGAGAAAAATCGGAAAAACGATTTTTCAATTTTTCCTAATTTTGGCACTTTACTAAAATCGATATAACTTTTCTTTGGATCGATGGAATCTGGATTTTCTTTTTGCATTCGAAAGAAAACTCTTCGACGAAGAAAATGCCGCTAAACGGAACTCGATACCACAATTTTTCGATTTTTTGCAGATTTTTAAATGTGACCCTCAAAAATCGCAAATTTTTAGAAGGGCACTTCACTAAAATCGATATAACTTTTCTTTGGATCGATGGAATCCGGATTTTCTTTTTGCATTCGAAAGATAAATTAATTTTTTTTTAATTGATAAATCAATTTTTTTTTTTCGGGTTAAAGTTGCAGGCTGAGGGACTTCCGGTCGATGTCAAGGACCTCGAAAAATTGGCAGCCGACGTCGAAAAGGAAGAAACACGACCGAACGATCTTTACGACTCGGCCAGCAATTTAAATCGCGAAGAGTCTGCAGTGGAATCCCACATTGGGAAAGTTTCCGTTTGGCAGAGGCAACCGAGTGGCGATTATCCGAGCGAGAAGTCGCGACCAGTGACGAATACTGATGACGATTTGAGTGAGGTCGACGATGCCGAGGAATTTGGATCGAGACGATCGACGAGCGAAGGGAGACCCTCAAAAGATCCAAAATCCCAGTCAACAGATTTTATGGACGGCGAAGAATAATAATAATAACAATAAAAGTGACGAAAAAAAAAACAAAAAATAAAAATAAACACTTTTGGTACACATTCAGTGAGACAATTTAGTTACTTGTACATTTTTTTTTATTCAGTGTAAATTAAAAATAAATACAAAAAAATATGTCATTGGATTTTATTTTATAATAATAATATTTAGGATTGAATAAAAATACTGTGATAAGTATTTTACTGATAAGCGATTTTTTTTATTAGGATAATTTTTGACAGAATTATAATTATTGGTAATATTTCGGCGCCATTTTGTCGAATAATAAAAATGTCAATAATTTCTTTTTACGTGATTAATTGAATCATTTATTTTTATTTAGAAATACAAATTTTTTAATTCACCACAATAACTGAAATAAAAAAAATGCTGTATTTTTTTGTCACTCGTCGACCTCATTTTTTTTCGACACGATTTGAATTAAATTTGAGCATCGACAGTAAAAAAAAATGCAGTATATTTTTATCACGCGTCGACCTCATTTTTTATTGATATTATTTTTATTAAATTGGAGGATCGGAAATTTTGACCTCCTTCAAATCAGCCTTAACCCCTCTGACAGTGTAACCGTCTTCGCCTTTTTTTAAAACGAGGTTAGCCGGAAGCACAGAGACAGCTGAGGTCAGTGTCGTTTTGTCCGAGGTCAGTGGCGTCAGACGCCTGAAAGTCGCTTCGTCGACATTGACATCGAACTGAATCCTATTGTCCTCGACGAATCTTTCGCTCGAAATCACAAAGGCGCGTTTTCCCAAATTGCAGACGTAGGCCGGCATTTTTTTGTCCACTTTGGGAATATAAATGTCGCGAATGGGACGACAGTGAAATTTTCTTGGCAAGAAGCGAATTTTGCTGGATTCTGTTGATGCCTTTTGGATCGTTTCTTGGTTCTTCAGATTTGGGAGTCCAACATTTAATTGAGGTCCAAAATTTGACTGAGGTCCAACATTTGATTGAGGTCCAACATTTGATTGATGTCGAAAATTTGATTGAGGTCCAAAATTTGATTGAGGTCCAACATTTGATTGAGGTCCAACATTTGATTGATGTCCAACATTTGATTGAGGTCCAACATTTGATTGAGGTCCAAAATTTGATTGATGTCCAAAATTTGATTGAGGTCCAAAATTTGATTGAGGTCCAAAATTTGATTGAGGTCCAAAACTTGATTGAGGTCCAGAATCCATTTGAGGTCTAAAATCAGTTTGAGGTTCAAGATCCTTTTGAGGTCGAAAATCCGTTTGAGGTCCAACATCAATTTGAGGTTGAAAATCCGTTTGAGGTCGAAAGTCAGTTTGAGGTCCAAAATTCGTTTGAGGTCGAAAATCCTTTTGAGGTCGAAAATCCGTTTGAGGTCCAAAATATATTTGAGGTCCAAAATCCATTTGAGGTCGATGATCCTTTTGAGGTCCAAAATCCTTTTGAGGTCGAAAATCCGTTTGAGGTCGAAAATCCGTTTGAGGTCCAAAATCCATTTGAGGTCCAAAATCCATTTGAGGTCGATGATCCTTTTCAGGTCCACAATCCGTTTGAGATTCAAAATCTGTTTGAGGTCCAAAATCCTTCTGATGTTCGAAATCCTTTTGATCTTCGAAATCAATTTGAGGTCCAAAATCTTCGACCTCTCGCTTCACGCCTTCGACCTCCTCAGATTCGTGCGATTTTTGCCGGGAAATCGGTCGACCAGGACTCCGATCCTGGGAACCAATGATCGTGTCGCGAATTCCAGGCTCAGCGATTTGGATGTTCGCCAATTTTGCTAAGGCTCGATACATAGCTGCGTCCACCTGGCGTCGAGGATGACGAACCTCGATGACCTTCGTCCGTCCGACCGCCGGTGAAAATTTTTCCTCCAGACCATCAACTGCTCTAAATGAGGTCGACTGTCCCAATCGATGATCATTTTCCTTCCTTTTCGACGACTCGACTATGTCTCTTCGGATATTTTCCAGGCTAAGAATTCCAGAAGTGATGGAATCCTTTAAGGTCAGATCCTCATTTTCGTTTATCCAATGAGAAGTCGACTCAGCTTCGCACTTCGCGACGAATAATAATAATAAATTTATTGTTAATAAATTTATCATCGAATTTTTGTCAAACATTTTTTTTTTTTTTTTTTTTTTTTTTTTTTTTTTTTTTTTTTTTTCTTAATTTTGGTGAGCTGATATATTTAATTTGTTGAGGCGATATAAAAAATTTAAAAAAATTCCGAAAAATAGCGAATTGCTTGGACGTTTTTTGTAGCAACTTCCGGCGAACGAATTGTGAGACGAGAAACGCGCGCAACAATAGCGAAGGCGAAGGCACCGAACGGTATCGAGTTCCCGGAGACACTGGGACCGGAATGGCTGCGACGTCGGCCTGAAAAAAAAAAAAAAAAAAAAAAAAAAAAAAAAAAAAAATGCTTTGAAAGGAGAGAACAGGAACACGTGGGAATGCAGTAGGGAACGAGACGAAGATTATTGGTGGGTTAAGTGTCTGTGTTGGTAAAAGTAGGAATCTACTATACATATATATATATGAGTGGAGGTTCGCTTATAAGAGTGGAGCTTATCTCCTGTTTGGACATTTCTCGCGTGACGAAGTTTCCTATCGTCTCGTGCGAGCTACTTTAAACCAAAATAAATCCCCCTCCCCCTCCCCCCCCCTCCCCCTCTTTTCCTCGTCCTACAGTCAAACGTCAATCACAAATTCCTGGGAAGCCAATGACAATTATTCAAGTTATTAGTATATTAGGATTTTTTTTATTAGGTAATTAGGATTTTTTTTTATTATTGGGTAATTAGAATTTTTTTTTAATTATTAGGTAATTAGGATTTTTTTTTTTTTTTTTTTTTTTTTTACCAAAGTAGAGTCCCCTCTCCTCACTTATAAATGTCAATTGCAAATTCCTGGGAAGCCAAATTTCAAATCCTTACTACTCTTAAAGTAGACCTTTTTAATAATTACCATAATTACAACAAATAACACTATTATTATTTAAATAATAAAATTTGCTATTATTATTATTATTGTAATTGTTATTGTTATTATTATTGTAATTGTAATTGCAATTGTTATTATCATTGTAATTGTTATTGTTGTTATTATTATTATTATTGTTCTTGTTAATGTTATTGTTATTATTGTTCTTATTAATGTTATTATTATCGTTCTTGTTATTATTATTATTGTACTTGTTATTGTTATTTATTGTTATTATTATTCCTTTTTTGTAATCGACAGTCGGTAAAGAAGATTCTGTGATGTCGGTAATAGGTTTTTATCACCGTTTTTGTTACCGACTGCGATAATATATAAAACATTTCTGACATCACAGAAATCAGTTTCATCAGTTCTGTTTATCAATTCGTTGAACTGCAACGAAAATGGTCAATTGAATTGTCGATTCGATAAACGCCAACTTTGAAGTTTTATGACTTTTGATTTCTGTACTTAAGATTTCATAAATATGTCTCAATGGATTAAAATTACGCCAAGGTAAGATTTTTATGGTAATTTATAGGTTATGTTTTGCTTTTGAACGAATTTTGTGTTTTATTCGTCAATAAATGCAAAATTCATGGTTTTGAAAATAATTATAGCAAATCCGCATTTGCAATGAAAATTTCGGAAAATATAGTTTAGATATAATAGTTCAAAAAAAAAAAAAAAAAAAAATCAGCTGGATTGAAAAATATATAAAAAATATATAACATATTAAATGATATAATACTGAGAATTTCAATATTCATATTATTGTTATTTAGTCTACAAACAGGTCTGAAAATAATTGACCGCATCGACAATGCAAAATTTCGAGCATTGGTTAATCACCTCTGTTCGACTCTGCAATTGGGCAACAATTGCAAAATCTTCAGTCAAGAAGAGGAGGAAAAATTGTTGTCTTCGTTGGAAGTGAACAAAGAGACGCTCAATGTGCTTCTCGACACTATCGAATTGATATATTTGCAAGCGGCTTACGGAATCGTTAAGCCTGCGGCTATGGAATCGTTGATGAAGGAATCGTTTCCGATATCGAAGGAAAAAATTGCCATTTTTATCAACGCTTGGACGAATCATGCGAAAGGAATTATAGATTGTCTGAGACATAAATCTATTTTTCCTGTTCAGGTAAAAAAAATATTTCAGTTTCGTACCAAAAAAAAAAAAAAAAAAAAAAAAAAAAAATGATATAAAAATTATTGAAAGATTTCTTCACAATAATCTAAATAAAAATTAATGTGTTAATAAATATTAATAAGAATTGAAATTAGTAGAATGAGTAAAAAATAAAAAAAAATAATATATCAATCAATATTAATAAAAATAAAAATGAACAAAATGAATGAAAAATGATAATATAAAATAAAATAAAAAATTCTTATCATTAAAGGTCGACGATATCAATTGGGAATTGAGCGTCCAATCATCATCGTCAGCCTTATCTCAACAAGTTCGTCCAATAGTTTGGCTCCAATTGGGTTTAACAGGATCAAAAGAAAATTCCAAACTCACCGTCGAAATGGACAAAAGCGATTTAACCGACATTTACAACAAATTCGAAAATATTCAACGACAATTGGATCTCCTCGAATGGGTTCCTGAAAAAAATTCCGCCTAAAAATCGTCGATAAAAATTCCAAACATTTTGTATATTCATAATAAATCAGGTATAATAATAATAATAATAATAATAATCATATAATAATACTAATAATAATAATTATAATAATAATTTGTATATTTTTTTCTCAATAAGAAAATCGTATCAGAGTATTTATTATACACATATATTAATTATATATTAATTATAGATTTAATTATATATTATAATTAAATCTGTATATTATAGTTAAATATAAAAAAAAAATGTTGAGGACAAAATTAATCGTTGATTAATACTGTCACAATTTTTGGGACGATTCGTGATAACTGACGACGCAATCGTAGAGATTCGGTTCTTTGCCCAAAACGATGTCAGAATTTTCGTTAGACTTGGTTTTCGATTTTCCTTTTGTGGCTGCAAATTTTTTGTCAGCTGCGGAAACGGTTTCGAGAATTGGCAAAGGTCTTCGGACGAAGAGTCGACCTCTACAGACGACGAGGGTCACTGTTAGTATCATCAAAAGGAGGATGAGTGATGTCGCTGCTCCGACTATCCATCCAAGCATCGAATCCTCTGCGAAAAAAAAAGTTTTTTTTTTTTTTTTTTTTTTTTTTTTTTTTTTTTTTTTTTTAAGAAAAGATTATTTATAATTATTAATATGATTTATACTAACCAACTGGAGTGTCGATTAGAACGAGCGATGAATTTCCCAAAACGACGTCGCCGTTTTCCGTAGAAACGAAAAATTTGCAAGTCCAAGGACCGAAATCCGATGGATTTGGATTAAATTGAAGGGTGCACATTCCTGTCGTTATATTCAGTTGAATGTTGTTGTGCCTGATAGAATTTTTTTTTTATTATTAATTTTTTTTTACATGGGAAGAATCACTAAATACAAAAATTAAAAATTGAAAATTTTGAAGAAATTCATACGTATTCAGAAAAATGAACCATTACTATAAAAAAATATAGAGTTGATGATGAGTTAAATGAATTATTATTATAAAAAAAATGTTGATCGTCAGTAGATTTTTTAATCAATTTTATTTTTTATCAATTTTATTAATAACAATTTTTAATAGAAATAAAAAAAAATACCTTTCTTTGCGAGAATTGTCACTCAGTCGAATTCGAATATCAGGTTCATGACTCCATTCGCAATCAGTATTCACCGGAAGCGAATTGACAATGCAAGCAAGGACGACTTTTTGATGAGGATGAGACCACATTGCAACTGTGACCTTTTCTAAAAATTGTCAAATATCACTGTAAAAAAATTTTACTTATCCTTCAGTTCCCAAAAAACATGCATTGCCTTTCGTGAATTTCCCAAAATTTTCCAAGTGCGGTTTGCATTTTGCAGCAGTCGTGATGTGCTTTTTCCTAAAAAATTGCAATAGTGCTTCGTGATTGGTCGGTGCTTCACACAGTCACATAACTGACCTTTCACAGTGTCCATATATAAAATTAAAATTGCCAGAGACCAGAAAATGGGAGTAAATGATGGGAACGATCAATGATTTTTTTTTTATTTTTATTTTTTTTTTTATTGGATATTTTTCACGTTTATTGGAAGAAATCTTCATTAAACTCATAAAATTGTCTAGCTACTATACATTATTTACCACTAAGGTTGTACATTCGTTCGAGACTGGCCAATTTTTGTTATCGAGTCAGTTCTCGATTAAACGAATTTACTTTGAGCTACCTCTTCGTCGAGGATGTACGAAAATAAATAAAACAACAAGATTGACAAGAGCGATTGACAGGGAAGGGGCAAGAGAGGAACCGCGTTCATGTCAGTCATTCGCGTTTCATCATCTCGTTAACTAATTCTAATTCAAGTGGATCCGTCCAGTCACTATTTTCATTGAATCTCAAATTGAACTCGATTTCGATTGAACTCGAAAGTATTTTATGAAATTGTCGCGCGATCACCACCACCGATGGACATCCGCAGGGATGATTTAACACACAACACACACAACATATTTTTATCGTGAACCGTTCTGCAGGTCTTTTTCATAGTCCTTGTCATTTCTTTCGAAGTGTAGTGAGAATAACTCAGCTGAGGAGAGCAGTTCATCACCACCGCCACCACCAGGCAACTAACAGGCAATCACTAACAAGTCCGAACAAGTCCGAGCAAATCTAGGGACCCCTAAAAAGTCCGAACAAGTCCAGTATTTCCTAGAAAGTTCGAACAAGTTCGAACAAGTCCGAACAAGTCCGAACAAGACCAATATATCCTAGCAAGTCCGAACAAGTTCGAACAAGTCCGAACAAGTCCAGTATTTCCTAGCAAGTCCGAACAAGTCCAGCATTTCCTAACAAGTCCGAACAAGTCCAGTATATCCTAGCAAGTCCGAACAAGTCCGAACAAGTCCAGTATTTCCTAGCAAGTTCGAACAAGTCCGAACAAGTCCAGTATTTCCTAGCAAGTCCGAACAAGTTCGAACAAGTCCGAACAAGTCCAGCATTTCCTAACAAGTCCGAACAAGTCCGAACAAGTCCAGTATTTCCTAACAAGTCCGAACAAGTCCAAAGTTCCCTAGCAAGTCCGAACAAGTGTAGGAAAAACTAACAAGTCCGGACAATTCCAGGAATCCGGACTTTCATTTCTTTTTTTTTTTTTTATTCACAAGACAACGAACTGTTGACGTCTGTTTTGAGACTTGCGGTTTTGAGACTTGCGGTGTTCAGGACTCAATGATACCTGGTTCGAGGAGGCTAAGCTTCGCGGGTGGAGCGTCCGTGTAATTAGCCTGGCCGTGGATTTTGGCGCCGCAGGTCCAAAGACCCTCCTGCTCGGCCAGCGCGTGACTCAGTCGCACGCTGCAGTCTCGAGCCTCGTCGCCCGCCGCCGAGAACTGCTTCACTACGACGGTTGTGTTGAGGTTTACTGGTGTCAGCGACCATCGACACTGTTCCACTGCTGATGTCGTCACGCAACGGAGGAGGACACTTCCGCCGGACGATATCTGAATGTCCTTCGACAGCTCCGAAAATTTCACCGCATCTGCAATTGTACAAAAGTTTGTGCCAATGATTAAAAAAATTAGACGAAATCTGCTCAGTCGGTAATAAAATCTGTAAAAAATTCGTTTTCGAACAGCTATAAAATTACGAAAAAAATATACCACTGGTAGACTTGTGTCAAAAAATTATTTACAAAATTAGATGAAGCAAATTATTTAAAAAATATGAAATCTACTCAGTCGGTAATAAAAACTGTAAAAAAATAGTTCACAGAAACCAGACACATATTTAAAAAAAAATGTACATCATTCCTAAAAGTTGCCTCCAACATTTTTATTTCATTATTATTATTATTATTATTATTATTAATTTTTTAATTTTATTTATTTTGATGTTTTTGAGGTTACCTTGTTCATAAACGGTGAGTTTCGCCGCAGAAGATGCGAGCATTGTGTTGACTGAGGTTATGAATACTTGGCAGGACCAAAAACCCTGATCCTCCATTGACGCCCTCGGAAAATTCAGACTGCAGTCACGTCCCAAGTCTCCGGAACTGGGAAATTCCCGGACAACCTTTTCCTCGGAGTTTGCGATCAGGGATCGCCATGACCAGGCACATTTTTCGACTCTGCCGCTCGCAACGCACTTCAATGACGTCTTTTTGCCGATCTGGACCATCGTATTTTCCGGAGATTCGACGATAGTCACTTTAGCTGTAAATATAGGGAATCGTTGATTGAAAACCTCCACCTCGAATTTTTAAAAGCGGTTTTCTGGGAAACTAGTGGACATTAAGGGCTGAAATTTTGAGAGAATGTGCGGAAATGTGGCAGAATTGTTTTAAGCTTTACAGCTCCGAGATACGATTAGCCGTTCGGTCGGGAGAGCCGAAAAACCGAAAAAAGTGAGTTTAGGAACCCCCACCTCGAGATTTAAAAAGCGATTTTCTCGGAAACGGTGGATCGGATTGCAACCAAATTTGGAATTCAGGTAGAAAATGATGGCAAGATTGGTCTGAGCTTCTGGCTCCTCTTAATTCGCAGCCGTTCGTTCGGGAGAACCAAAAAACCGAAAAGTGAGTTTAGGAACCCCCACCTCGAGATTTAAAAAGTGATTATCTCGGAAACGGTTCATCGGATTGCAACCAAATTTGGAATTCAGGTAGAAAATGATGGCAGGATCATTATTATCATTACCAGAAGGCAGAAGAGTGACAGTCGCTGGCGGAGCTTCGTGAAGGAAACCCTGAGGAGTCAATCGAACGCCACAAGTCCAAAGTCCTTCCTCCTCGTGCAGAACATTTTTAAATTTCACCGAACAATCGTGTTCGGCATCAGCATTCGGTTGGAATTTTTTGACAACGCTGTCATCTTTGCTGGAATTCGTCGATCGCCAGGACCATTCGCATTGGACCACTGGTTTGTTGACCAGGCATCGCAGAGACGCTGATTCGCCGGCGGCTATTTGAATTCCTCGCGAAAGTTGCACAAATTCCACTGCAAAAAAAAATTAATAACTAATTCTAAATCACAAAATTCGAACCAAAAATTGTTACCTTCTGATATCAGAAATCTGACAGGATCAGACTGCAGAAACAAATCATCTGTTCGAGCTCCGCAAGTCCAAAGACCTTCTTGTTCTGGTAGAACATTTTTGAATTTGATGCTGCAGTCGGTACTGTCATTTCCAAAAGCTGGAAATTTTTTGACTTCCAGATTCCAGGGTTGGGATTGGTTTAGTTGACGCCAGGACCATTGACATTCTTTTACTGGAGCAATGGTTCTGCACATTATCTGTGCTGATGATCCTGCAGGCGCTTCCACTGCACTTTCCGATTTTTCGAACGTCACCGCCTTCGCTGTAAATGATTTTTTACCACTTATTCCCCACCTCGAATTTTTAAAAGCTGTTTTCTCCTAAACTAGTGGACATTAAGGGCTCAAATTTTGGGAAAATGTGCGGAAAGATGGCAGAAGTGGGTTAAGCTTTACAGCTCCGAGATACGACAAACCGTTCGTCCAGGAGAACCGAAAAACCGAAAAGTGAGGTTAGAAAACCTCCACCTCGAGACTTTAAAACCCATTTTCTCGGAAACGGTCGATCGTATCGCAACCAAATTTGAAATACAAGTAGACAACGATGGCAGAATTGGTTTAAGCTAAGGACAAACCAGGTTTGCTGTTGGAAATGCTGAGTTTCGCAGGTTCGGTGCTCGTGAAGAGGTCTGTGGAGCTTTTTCTCGCTGCGCAGGTCCAAAAACCCGTTTGCTCGTGCTTTGTACTCGAAAATCTCACTGAACAGTCGTTGCTATTGTTGCCGAATGCCGGAAATAGGCGAACCGGAAGTGATTGAGGTGTCGGTGTCGTTGCATTCATCGCTGATTCGCTGGAAGCTAAATAAATACGCTTTTTATATTAAATAAGCCGTTTATATTAATATCTCTTTTGAATGAATGAATAAATAAATAAATAAATAAATAAATAAATAATAAATAAATAATTTTTTTTTTTTTTTTTTTTCCAATACGCTTTTTATATTAAATAAGCCGTTTATGTTGATATTCCTTTTGAATGAATAAATAAATAAATAAATAAATAAATAAATAATTTTTTTTTTTTTTTTTTTTTTTTTTTTTCAATAAAGCACTAACCACTTTCGAGAGTCGGATGCTCACTGATGTCCGGAAGTGGCAGATGCGTTGGCGGAAGTGGCTGCCAAGACCATTGACACTCAGTGACCGGTTCGACGGTTCTGCACGGCAAAAGAACCGACGAACCGAGCTCCGTTTCCGTATGTTGAGGCACATCCAGAAAAATCGTTTCCACCGATGGAGCATTCGTTCCTGGCAAAATTTCACCGTCGATGGCGAAGCCTTCGACGTCATTCGTCATCAATGCTATAGTTGTGCTTTCCACGGTTTCTTCTGTCGCATTTTGGGTTATTTCGTTCTCCAAAGGAGCTCCTGCGAAAAAAAAGAACCCTCTATTAGCGAATTATCGACTTTTTTTTTTTTTTTTTTTTTTTTTTTTTCGTACAATAAAATCGTTTTTTGCGTTTTTCTCCTCGAATTTTCGATTTTTGGGGGAAACAATGGTGCTTTTTGGAATCGGCAGAAAAATTGCCACCGGATAGGGTTGTCAAATTTTACGAAATCGAAAATTTTTTTTTCGTAAAAAAAAATCGTTTTTTGCGTTTTTCTCCTCGAATTTTCGATTTTTCGGGGAAACAATGGTACTTTTTGGAATCAGCAGAAAATTTGCCACCGGAAGAGTTGTCAAATTTTACGAAATCGACAATTTTTTTTTTTTCGGAAGAGAGACCTATGAACTCGGAGACCTTGCAGTGTCAGCGACCATGGTTTTCGTCTTAAGGACGAGACATGTTACTTAAACGTCACAATAGTGAGAGACAGACAACTTTGGCCGGCCGACTGAGTCGCGCCTAGCATACAAGTAAATACAACTTGCATGTAGAAAGCAATATAGACGCGTCGCGTCGACAGCGAAGCAGAGCCGGCGTGACAAACGCGATACGCAAGGTGATTGCGTACGTGACGGTCGGCGCTTCCTGCCCTCGTGTCCCACATATGTATATCCGCCCGTCCTCAAGTTTCTTCAACCTGGCCGGCTCCCGTCTTGCCCCCGACTAGCCAATGTATATATATATGCACTGCAAGCCTCATAACAACATAACTTCTAGCCCTGTTAACCCTGTTCGCTTAACCCTGTTCATTAACAGGGTTAAGCACCCGGACCGTAACTTTTGGGACGACCTGTATATATGAGGCGTATCTATAGGTATATAACGTGGCCGCAGTTCCGCGAACACGCGGGGCCCTAGGCAGGGATTGTCCGGGTAAATTCCTTTTGCTTGAGTCTCGTCCGGAACTTGAGGAATCCGGATACCTCGGAGACCTTCCGAGAATGCCGCCCGAGACGCGGTCGAGCGTCCCATTCGAGCTGTTCGCACTCACCGCAGCCGCAAAGTGATGAGCAGCAGCAGCGATGACGATGCCGATGACGATTGTCGACGAAAACGACTCGTCGATGACGACGTAAACTGGGATCAGTACCAATTTAAACGAGAAATATAAAAAAAAAAAAAAAAAAAAAAAAAAAAAAACGTCATTTTTAATCGGAGAATTTTATAAATTATTAATTGCCGTTCAACCCACAGACCTGGCCAGGGCCTGACCAGGACCCTGTTGGCCAGGCCAGGGCCCGATTTGGACTGTATGTAACGCTACAGACTTTCCGCTCGGGAAAATAGTCAATAGATACGTAAAACAATGAATAAATTAATTTTTGGAAATTTAATTTATTGTAAAAAGCATTTAATAAAATTTATTGATGAAAACAATTTCACAAAAATGTATTGCCACGACTTTTTTTTTTGAGTCTATAGTAAAGTAACCAACTGGTTAACTGAATCAGAATGCAGGAATTTCGCTACCGAAAGATTTTGTAAGAGAATCTTTTTTTTTTTTTTTTTTTTTTTTTTTAGCCCTGCGGAGATGATGTTGGTATACAGGTTGTGTGGGAAAACACGCATGTATCGCGGAGGTACGGGTTGTTGATATAACGTTTCGCCAAATTCCGCGCATCGCGCCGAGTTTAACCACCCTCGGCAGGAGAGGAACCAGTTTCTCCCCGCGTTGAACCGCCGAGCCACTATATAGCAGCTATATGGCAGCTATATAGCTACCAACCAGCACGCTCGTCGGTGCAATGAGAGTATTGAATGCCGATCGAAAAATAAAACAATTCTATCGATTATTCTGTCGATGATTTTATAATCACTATTAATATTATTATTATTATGAAATCGTAATTATAAAAAAAAATGTGCTGTAAAATATATTTCATGAATTTATGAGGATTCTATCAATTGTTCTATCGATGATTTTATAGTAACTGCACATTATTATTATTAAGTCATAATTACAAAAAAAAAAAAAAAAAAAAAAAAAAAAAAAAATTCTACTGTTCACTATATATCTCATGAATTAATAGGGATTTAGAACTCTGTTCGGTACCCACAGAGCTGAGAGCATTCGCACGCGCGAAGCCAATCGCAACCTGTTGATATCGTCGATCGCGTCGTAAACTTAGGAACGGATTACGAAGCTTTTTCAGTGCCGCACTCTCGGTCGATTAAAAAAAAATTGATATAGGTAGCTTTTAAGCTTTTTTGATCAATTCATAATTTTTTAATATTTAAAAAATAATTTTGGAATATTTTTTGAATACTTTTTTAATATTTTAAAAAAAATTTTTGAATATTTTTTGAATAATTTTTGAATATTTAAAAAAAAATTTTTTGAATAATTTTTTAATATTTTAAAAAAAATTTTTGAATATTTTTTGAATAATTTTTTAATAATTTCTGAAAATTCAATTTCATATTTTTTCAATTTCATGATATGAATAATTTTTTTTTTTTTTTTTTTTTTTTTTTTTTTTTTTTTTTTTTAATTAGATGTGCATCGCCGATTTCTAAGTCTTGCTCTAATTGTAATGAGGATGGATTTCACGACGTTCTCGCGATTCCCCAGCGACGAAGCGACACTCGAAGGCCGACGCGAAAACACTGCTTCTGTTGTGTCGAGTCTCTTATTTGTTATTCTAACGACGTGCGCGATGAAAGTGAATCCCTGCGGTGCAACTATCGAGCGAATTTCGTGGACACTCAATTCTGAAAATTAACTAGTTGGACTTGGTTTCAGCTTTACGATTGGCTGTAAGGTCTCCGACCGAATTGATATGCCGCAGAGCGTCCAACACTTTTATGTCCTCAGAGACCTTTGTCTTCAAGGGTCTCATTTATGGTTATGTCATCGAAACTTTGTAATATGGCTATTGCCACAGATTTAAGCATTCGTAACTTCATTATTTTTGGGACACCTTATTTATTTATTTTTTTATTTTTTATTTTTTATTTTTTTTATTTATTTTGCAATGAACAGGACAAACCCTTTGAAACAATAAAAAAATGGCAAAAAAGAGAAGTCACAATGAAAGAATATTATTATCATTAATATTGTTATTATTATTATTAAAAAATGGCTAAAAAGAGAAGTCACAATGAAAGAATATTATCATTAATATTGTTATTATTATTATTAAAAAATGGCAAAAAAGAGAAGTCACAATGAAAGAATATTATTATCATTAATATTGTTATTATTATTATTATTGCCTCATAATTTGCCTAATAAATAATTTTTTTACATTTTTCGTTGAAAAATTACAGATTTGCTTTTTTAACAGATACATTTTTTTTAGGTGTTTTTTTTTTAAAGAGACACTAAAGTCGAGGAAAACCAAAAAGTTCGAAATTAAATTTGTGAGTTTAACAGAAATGTGAGTTAGAATTTAAAAACGTATTTTCCAGCATTCTGCTTTGTTTTAGCGATGACTTTACCGCGAAGGTATCACCGAGCGGCGCATTAAGGAAGCGACGGGGACATATCCTGCGCGTTTTACGTAAGTAATTTGTGTTGATTTGCTCGGTTAATTGTCCAGCGCCGGTGAAGGATGATTTCTGTCGTTCGTACGCTCGTCGATCGCGGACACACAATGGTAGCCATGACACGTAGCCGGCGAAACGTATAATTCATGACGAAATGTAATCACTCGTCGGTGTTTCTCGCGCGTTTATATTAATCTCTTCCTTCGCCAATGTCTCCGATATCTTCTGTTTATTATTTTTATCGGTCGCGAAAAATTCAAATATTTGCAATACTCGGATTAATCAATTGGCAAATGACTTTCGAAGTGTAATAATAATAATTACGCAGGATGGGGTAAAATGGCCTACCCTAAACCCGATTTTTTTAAAGTCCCCCTTATAAATGCCCCTAAGTAAAAAATTGAAAAAAATTGAAATTGAAAAAAATTAAAATTCAAAAAAATTGAAATTGAAAGAAATTGAAATTACAAAAAATTGAAATTGAAATTGAAAGAAATTGAAATTGAAAAAAATTGAAATTGAAATTGAAATTGAAATTGAAATTGAAATTGAAAAAAATTGAAATTGAAATTGAAAAAAATTTAAATTGAAATTGAAAAAAATTGAAATTGAAATTGAAAAAAATTGAAATTGAAATTGAAAAAAATTGAAATTGAAATTGAAAAAAAATTGAAATTGAAATTGAAAAAAATTGAAATTGAAATTGAAAAAAATTGAAATTGAAATTGAAAAAAAATTGAAATTGAAATTGAAAAAAATTGAAATTGAAATTGAAAAAAATTGAAATTGAAATTGAAAAAAATTGAAATTGAAATTGAAAAAAATTAAAATTGAAATTGAAAAAAGTGAAATTGAAATTGAAAAAAATTGAAATTGAAATTGAAATTGAATGAAATTGAAAGAATTGAAAAAAATAAGAGAGAATAATTCAGACTCACCAAAAGCGACCTCCAACGAAGCGAAGAGGACAACGATCCACAAAAGCATCTTATCCATGATGTTGGAGCACGTGCAGCGATGTTGGAGCGATGAGCCTCACGATCGGTGCGCGGCGCGAACCTCTCTAAGGTCATTCGCGCGAATTCGCCATTTATCCGCGCGGAAGTGTCCCTCGCGAAAATTGGTGTCGAGGATCGGCAGTCGCTTCGACGATTATTTTTAATCCTTTTTTTTTATTATTTTTCGATTTTTTCAATTATTTTTAAAACTTTTTTTTTTAATTATTTGAAACGAAATATCACGATTTTTTTCCTTTCCCTTTTATTTTTCACTTTAAATCGAAATTTCTTTATTATTTCAATTTATTTTATTTTATTTTATTTCACTTTATTTTATTATTATTATTATTATTATTATTATTATTATTATTTCGAAATATCATTATTTTTCACTTTCAATTGAAAAATCACGATTTTTTTGAGTCGATGTTTTTTTTTCTTTTCACTTTTTTTTATTCACTCCGAATAAAAATAAATCGTGATGGTGACGATGTCTCCGTTTGACGAATGACGAAACTCGATCGAAGCCTCGGCTCTTATCGATTCGTCGTTGATACACAAGCAGCCGCAACAGCTGCCAAATCAACGATTTGCGAACACACAAAACGAAACGGCGAATTTTATCACTCAAGACAAATACAAATATTTCGTCAGGCGCAGCGCGGCGCTCGGTGCTTCACTTCCGGTCTCTCGGCGCCGACTGTACAATTATTTTTCACGAGTTCCGCTCGATGGTTCATCTTCCCCCTCCACCTTCTTTTCGTCAGCTCCTCAGTCTCTTCGTCGTCGTCGGTTTTTTAATTTATTTTATTTTAATTATTCGTTGTTACATTTATTTTTTATTTTCTTTTTTATTTCAACTTATTCTTCGCTCGGTTTTTTATTTATTTTTTATCACTCACTCGTTTTTCAAATTTCTTTTTAATTAAAAAAAAAAAAATGATTCGCTGCGAAAAAAAAAATCGGGCGTCACTGACTGCGACGAAATTTTCGCTATGTTGCACTCGAACGGAAGGACAACCGATGACGTACGTTCGGCAATGTCACTGCACAACAGTTGTATATATTTTCTTGTATCGCAATTGCGTCAGTTTGGCTTTCGAGTCTTCTGCTGTTCGACTGTTTTGCTGCTGCTACTAAAGCCGCCGGCGCCACTTGCGTCTCGGGTAAACCACGCGAAACTGGCGATAATCGGCTTTCCGCGCCGCTTCTTGTTTAGCGGCGAACCTGGCGCGCCGCACTTTTGTTACCAACGCAACGAATAGGAATATCCGACGACAACCAACAGCGATAAGCGACGAAAACGTCGTCACGCGAATTTTAATACCGCCTCCTCACTTTTTTTATTTTTATTTCCGCCGGGGGAAAAAAAAAAAAAAAAAAAAAAAAAAAAAAAAAAAAAAAAAAAAAAAAAAAAACGCTATATATACACTATAGCACAATTACACACTATACATTATATATAACTACACTATATATATAAATTATTACACTATATATATTACTACACTATATATAAATTTATACATAAAAACGAGCTCAGACATTTTTTTAATTATATTTCGATACAATCCTCTCTCAAATTGTCAATATCGATTCCACTATCAATTGGCACTATCGATTTCGATTTATCGATCCGATCGACGTCGGTTGTCGTTTGTTGCTCAGTGCTAAGCGCGAGACTGCAATAAGCGGCTGCTTGTGTTCCAGATCGGCGCGCGCTGCTAGCGACTGCTAAGCCTTTGCGCATCGTTCGAAGCAGAAGATGCGTGGGGGATTCCTTACTGCGGCAGCAGCGCCTAACGGCGCGTCTTGAAGATATCGGCGGCGAGTCGATGCGCAGTGCGCACGGCGCGATCGGTGCGCAGGGTGTCCCGCGCGCACACTACCCCCCCCCCCCCCCTCTCCCTGCCGCGCACCCAACAGCTCCTCTCTGCGTCGACTCGTGCGCAGCCTTCGTCGTTGCCGCGCAGCGCAGAGTCGTCCGACGATCCGAGGAATTCGCCCGAGGAATTCGATCGGCATCCCGGCGATCGTGACGCACGCCGAAGCAGCGGAGCGACGTGATTGGTGCTCTAAGAGGGAGGATCAACTGCCGGTCTGCCGATGGGCACTTTGTGGGTAAAATGCGATTCTACGGATGTGGTCATACATATAGGGTTAAGTGAACAGGGTTAGGCAGTCGGAACTTTATAATCATAACTTTCAGCCCTGTTAACACAGTTCGCTTAACCCTGTATATAAACAGGGTTAAACGAACAGGGTTAAGCGAACAAGGTTAAGCGAACAAGGTTAAGCGAACAGGGTTAAGCGAACTGGGTTAAGCGAACAGGGTTAAGCGAACTGGGTTAAGCATCCAGAACTTCATAATTTTTGTTCCTGTTAACCCTGTTCGCTTAACCCTGTCCGTATACAGAGTTAACCCTGAACGTTCATATACAGGGTTAACCCTGAACGTAAGAAAGAGACCTTATTATATACTTCGGTGATTCCCTACTATGATTCATACTATTTCAAAGGTCACGAGAGAAATTTTTTACATAATCCGCGAATCGTATCGAATGCCAAGGTCGTTTTCTTTCGCGGACAGTTTTATCGGCCACATGTATATATAAATACGTATATATGTATATATGGTACCTATATACATGGTACCTATATTCAAAGCTCGCGTGAGTCACAAGCCTCGTGGTGACTAATTCCGTTGTTTTCCATTGAGTAATTCCCGTCTCCTAGCCAGCTGCGAGCCAGGCAACCTCGCCATTCGCGCACCGCTGTTGCTCTTTCGATATATATATACAACATCGAAAGGCGCGAAGATACGCAGCCGGTTCGCATATTCGATAATGAATAACGGTAAGCGAATGGTTCTTGTGTGAAATACACTCTGCGCATGCGTCGATGCGATTCGCTGCGCTATCTGACTATTTGTTTATTCATTATTTTCATTTTAAGTACCGGTTGCTTAGCTATATATATGATAGCGATTTTACTAATTTTTGCATTTTTCTCCTAGAATTTTCGATTTTTCGGGCAAATTAACATTAATTTTTTTATATAAATAAAATACATTTTTATATGAATAAAAAAAAGTTCGTTTTTTTTTTTTTTTTTTTTTTTTTTTTTTTTTTTTTTTATTCAGGCAAATAACTGTGATTTTTGGAATCAGTGGAATAGCCAAAAAAATCGAATAAAAAAAACTTTTTTTTTTTTTTTTTTTTTTTAAGGAACGAATTAAAGTCAATGTGTCGCAATCTTTCCGTTGGTTTAACAATTCAATGCACGTTGGCTGGTTGGTTGGTTGGGCTCAGGGATTGTGTAAGTGCGAGACAAGGTTATACACTCTACCTCAGCGCTTGCATAGGCCACGACCCTGAAGAGCGGTCGGCCTTGTGGCCTTGAACCTGAGCGAAACCAATTGAAGGGAAACAATCGCGAATAAGTATTATGTAATTCTCACCATTTTTTTAAATACCCAATTTCTCAACTGTTACCATTATTCTTTCCTAATAGGAAATCATTTTGAGTCAATGATGCAATTTTTTTTTTTTTTTTTTTTTTTTTTTTTTTTTTTTTTTTTTTTTTTTCAAAATCTCGAAGCGATAGGAAGCGATTCGTCTTCTTCTTACCGAGAAAAGTGGTGTTCATCGCAGTTGCCGCAAATCGGAGACGTTTTTCCGTTTCAGCGACGCGACCGGCAATTTACTTTGACCTTCGACGAGCAGCAGCAATGGAAGCGACCGCAGGAATTGCTATCACCAATGCTGCTGATGCTGCTGGCAGTGTTTTTCGCTCGTAATATGCTGGTACCCACCTTTTCGATCGGAGATAAGAGCCTCACAGTCGACTTCTCTATTTGCTTCGCGCTCATTGGTCACGTAACCTATCCATACGAATTACTAAATTGTCCCACTTTTCTATTTATTTCGTACTCCGGTTTTTTTTTTTTTTTTTTTTTTTTGTAATTAATATGCATTTTTTAATTCCGGAAATTTGCAAAATTTTTCGTCAATAGGAATCGAAATGACATCGGAAATACGAAATTATCGGTAGTTAAAAAATTGCGGAATTATCGGTAGTTAAGAACTGAGACACAAATATAATTCGCTGTAATTGCTTCGAATAGGTCAAAGTCATTATCGAAGCTGAAGGTAATTTGTTCATTGTGGGTGTATTTGAATAAGGAAGACACGCGAGCCTCGTGCTTGGTACCAGCTTTGATAGCCTTGACGATTTATCGAATCCGATTATGACCCACAAATGTCAGACTTTTCTATTTACGTCATAAAAAAGCAGCATTAAAAAAAGCGTAAAAAAAATAATAAAAAAAAAAAATTAGGGAGAGTGAAAACTCTTCCCAAAAATTTTGGACCACTCTGTATATGAACTATATCTATTGCACTTAAGTATCAACCCTGTCCGATTAGGACGCTTAAAATGATCGAGTGCGGCATTTACGTCGAGTTCTGACGTTTTAAACGTCAAACGAATTTTTTTGACGTTTTAAACGTCAAACGAATTTTTCTGACGTTTTAAACGTCAAACGAATTTTTCTGACGTTTTAAACGTCAAACGAATTTTTCTGACGTTTTAAACGTCAAACGAATTTTTTTGACGTTTTAAACGTCAAACGAATTTTTCTGACGTTTTAAACGTCAAATGAATTTTTCTGACGTTTTAAACGTCAAACGAATTTTTTTGACGTTTTAAACGTCAAACGAATTTTTTTGACGTTTTAAACGTCAAACGAATTTTTTTGACGTTTTAAACGTCAAACGAATTTTTCTGACGTTTTAAACGTCAAACGAATTTTTCTGACGTTTTAAACGTCAAATGAATTTTTTTGGCGTTTTAAACGTCAAACGAATTTTTCTGACGTTTTAAACGTCAAACGAATTTTTTTTGACGTTTTAAACGTCAAACGAATTTTTCTGACGTTTTAAACGTCAAAAAATGTGTCTGACTATTATTATTATTAACTCTACCCATTCTCCACGTGCACCCGGACTTCGAGTGTCAGGGTTCGTTTGCCTCTTTGTGCCATTTGCCAAACCGGCGAGCATTCGACACTTTCGAAAGTCGAGAATTAAATAGATGTGCACCGAGCGCTGATGCTCGTCGCTCATTTGTCAGTCAGGACATGTCGATCGGAATGTCACACATTCAAGTCAGTGCGATCAATGAATTTCCAGACGCTCAGCGATCGTTAATTGGCCACTTTCATTTGTCAATCTCGCTGCACTCGAAATAGTCCCTCTTTTTTTTTTATTTATTTCTTGTACAGTTACAAGAAATAAATAATACTAATACAAAAAATAATTGTACAGTTAGAATTCGATATTTTGAAAAAATAAATTTCGCGACCCCGAAATTTATTTTTTCTAATTTATTAAAAAATAAAATCTACGATTTCTGACAAACTTCGACCATTTTTTTTTTTTTTTTTTTTTTTTTTTTTTTTTTTTTTTTTTTTTTTTTCAAAATCAACTACATAACCCCAAATCCAAATTATGTGTATTTATTTCGTTTCATAAATAACATTTCCAAAAAAATACTTTCTTTCGTTGAACACCACTGCCTTTATCGGCCTTTCACAATAGCTGCCCTCTTTCGGCGCAAAAACCAAACTGAAGTCTCGGTCGGTAAAACAGTTTTCGGGATTTTGGTTTTTTTTTGGGATAGGAATAATTTACAGTACGTATTGCTGTACACACTGACTAGTTCGCGATTATTAATCGCGATGTAATAATGAGATCACGACTCCATCACCCAATTATTATAACCCCTTAAGCGTCGGTAACGAAAGCTCCTCGGGTAACTCCTTCGGTAAAGTCACTCCTATCCTCGTTATCATCAGAGCAGCGGCTTTGCAACCGTATTCCAGACACTGCTTAGGTCCCCATTGTGCCAAAATACCGACCAGGAAACCGGCAACGAGAGCATCGCCGGCACCTGTTGTATCGACGATCGGTAACTTCGGTGTCGGCGGTTGTACCTTAAAAACGGAAAGCATAGCATTTAATCCCATTTTATAAAAATTTTTATGTCTTGAAGACGAAACGAAAAAAAAAATCGATTTTCTGTTTTACCGACAGTTGGTTCATAGAAATTGATTTAATGATCTAGCGTCTGTTTTACCGGCAGTCGATTCACACAAACTATAAAAACACCATCCGTTCTCTGTTTCACCGACAGTCGATTCACCCAAACTAAAGAAAAGACTCAAACCCATTAAGTTTCTGTTTTACCGTCAGTCGGTAAAAGCGAAACCTGCCCAAAATAATCAAAATATCCGTTTTTCGTGAATTCGACGGGCGAAAAGGTGGTTTGGGTACCTGAATGGAATGACCTTGACCCCAAACGACGATGGCCGGGGCAGATCCGCCCTGGGTCATGACGAAAACGTCGTTGTCCGTGAGCCACTCGTTGCTGGTGCACGAGGCGCTGGACACGCCCACTGTGACCCGTTTAGAGCTGTTCAGGAGGAACGGAATATCGGCGACGCTCCGAAATTTCACGTTAAGGGCGTTCGCGAGGGCTATCATCTCGCGAGCGTTGCCGAAGACGATTTTCGCGAGACCCACCATTTCGCATATCGCTTCGTGATGTTCCTTAAAATAAAAAAAAATAAAAATTACAGCCTTTTTTTTTTTTTTTTTTTTTTTTTTTTGGAAAATTGAAAATTCTATTAAATTTGAACCGCTGTGCCAATTTCGACGAAATTAATTACCAAATTTTATAAAAATAAAGGTTTTCTCTATGATAAAGCAAAAAATAATAAATAAATATTTTTTTTTTTTTTACTTTGAATTAATAATTACCTCGAAAATGTATTCGCCGCTCAGATTGAAGGCAACGACGACATTTTTGTCCTGCGTCATTTCGACGATCTCTTTGGCAACGTCAGGAGAATGAACGACGAAAAAGCCTTCGATGTAGATTATCTTAACCAGGTCCAGTCGCAAATTGGAGCGTTTCAGATCGTTAAGGGTGTAGACCGAGGCGGCTCCGATATTTGCGACTAAGCTGCGAGAAGAGCCGCTCGTCATCGATATACAGACACCAGTTGGCAGATTCGGATGAGTTGCGTATCTGTAAAATCATTTTTATAATTTACTATATCAATATACATTTATATAAATTAATATTAAATTTTAATTAAATTTATTCATCAAAAATTTTCAACCAACTCCATTTTTTTTTTTTTTTTTTTTTTTTTTTTCAGTAAAAGTTCAATTAAATTAATTAAAAATTTGATATAATATCAAATTTATTAGTCAAGCTGTTAATAATTCATCAACAATTTCAACAATTTTCAATAAGTTTCAATTTTTTTTTTTTTTTTTTCTTTTTTTTTACTGTTAAGGGTTAATAAAATGTCTGTTACTACTACTATTAAATTTAATATGTAAAAAAAATTGACATACTTAGTAATGACTTTCTCAGCCTGCACCATTCTCTCCAATGTCACTCCTCTGGCATCCTTCCCAAGTCCTCCGCAAAAAACACCGACTCTCGGTTCATTTGGGCCACCGCAGAGCCATTGAATGATCCTCATCGTATTTTGTGCGCATCCTCCGGGACTTATTCTTTGCTCGGCTCTGATAAGAGTAAAAAAGGCATTAATTATTTGTCTTATTAATTATTAATTATTAATTATTTTATTTGAATTATTTGAATTATTTGAATTATATGAATTATATGAATTATTTGAATTATTTGAATTATATGAATTATATGAATTATATGAATTATTTGAATTATTTGAATTATATGAATTATATGAATTATATGAATTATTTGAATTATTTGAATTATATGAATTATTTGCATTTTATGAATTATTTGAATTACTGTCATTAATTATAATTAATTATTGAGCAGAATTAGAAAAAAATATTAACTCTGGTGGAAGCTCTGCGAGAAGGTCCTGTATCTTGTCTTCAGGTAATTCGACCTCGCCGTCGACCTTGAGGCCATATTTTTCCAAAATGTCGGTGCTCCCGAGGGTCACGACTATATCGAGCAGCGGATTCCCGAAGGCTATCACCGCCGGCAGTCCGAGTCCTTGGACCACTTTTTTCCGGGACAGCTTTTCAACCATTGCTCACATGCGCGGGTCAAGGTGTCAAGGTCACGTGTTTTTCCCTCTTTCCTGCAATTTTTTTTTCCCCCACCACCGAAAGTCAGTTTGCGAATTCGCCGCAGCGTGAAAATGGTTTTAAAGGGCAGTGGTAGTCGTTTTCCTCCACCTCGAATTTAAAAAAGCTATTTTCTCCTAAAGTAGTGGAACTTAAGGGCTGAAATTTTGAGAGAATGTGCGGAAAGATGGCAGAATTGGGTTAAGCTTTTTGGATTTGAGATACGAGAAACCGTTCGTCCGGGAGAATAGAAAAACCGAAATGTGAGGTTAGGAAACCTCCACCTCGAGATTTTAAAAGCTGTTTTCTTGGAAACCGTGGATCGAATTGCAACCAAATTTGGAACACAAGTAGAAAAAGATGGCAGAATTGATCTGAGCTACTGAATCCCCTTAATTATCAGCCGTTCGTCCAAAATAACCGAAAAACCGAAAAGTGAGGTTAGAATCGAGAAAAAAACTTATGGACATTATTTGTAAAATTAGCTACGAATTTCCGAGTCTATTATCACTGCCCCTTAAAACCACTGTAAATTTTTTTTTTTTTTATTCAACCTTCGAACCTTTTTAAGGGAACACAACCTACCCAAAAAATCCTTTTTCCCGAAAATTTGTTATCAATTCACAATTATCACCTTCCGAATGCGCCAATCATGCATAGGTTAAATCATATAACACGACACACACACATATATATATACTTTCGTATTTTCGCGTGTGGCGATTATTCACAGAACCACCTTAATCCCGAAATTGCGTTTGGAAAGGATTTCGAAGGAGACACGAAAAAAAGGCGGCGAGTTTCAACGTTTATTGGCGATAAAACAACAAAAATCGGTACATATTTTAAGGGGTTAGAAAAAACGGCGATTGGGATGGGAAACGGAATCACAGATTTGTTTTACGCAGGTACGACGTGTGTTGTGTGCAGCAGAAGAACTTTCGATGCTCACTGCAGCAGATGACGCGCGCTACGCGCGATCCCAGAACCTTAAACCAGCAAAATCGCCTTTTCGCAGCGTTCGCAATGCTAAAAACATTTTCTGAATCTGTTTTACCGACAGTGGTTCGGCTGTTCGAATTTCTATTGGCCAGACAGCAGTCGAAATGAGCCAATGAGATCGCTCCTCCCGAAAAAGTCAGCCAATTGCGACTAAGCTTCGCGGCGAGTCGCAGAACTCGTTTCGAACCTGTTTTACCGACAGTCGGCCGAGTAAACAGGTAAAACAGTTTTTGCAGAGATTGTTTTTTTCCAAATTTTGAAACTAACGTCTCTAATTAGAGCGCCGCTGAAAAAAAACGATTTGACCGACATCTAAAATTTCGGTCGATAAAACAGTTTTCGGTAAAACAGTTTTTGAAGACATTTTGTTTCCAAATTTTGGAACTAATGCCTCTAATTAACTCACCGCTGAAAAAAAACTCTGACTCTGTTTTACCGACATCTAACATTTCGGTCGATAAAACAGTTTTCGGTAAAACAGTTTTTGGAGACATTTTTCTTCCAAATTTTGGACCTAACGCCTCTAATTAGCGCGAAAAAAAAAAATCTGACCCTGTTTTACCGACAGTTGGCAAAGTCACTTATCGTCGTTTTTCGAGTAGTTCGCAAACCTATCGCAGCGGCGCTTTTTCACCGAACGACTACGATTCGTGGATCGCCGTGTGACGTTTACTCGGACACGTCGTCCGAAACCGCTTCCACAGAGGCAACCAACGCGCATGCGCATCAGTCTCCACGAAGCCAGCGTCGCTCATACCCATCGAGCGTCGATTCCCGCACACTTCGTCTGCCGTCGATTCTAAACCGATCCGTCGAAGTGTTCAAAGTAGTCCGAGTCTTATATTTATGAAGCACTCGACGATGTCCGGAAAATCGAAGGCATTCAGCAAAGAGGAGGAACTCCTCCTTCAGGACTTCTCCCGAAATGTCTCTACAAAGTCATCAGCGCTGTTCTACTGCAACGCTTTCATCGTTTCGGCGATTCCCATCTGTGAGTATATTTTCCATCCACGATTTTCAATTTCAATTCCATTTCAATTTCATTTTTGCTTCTCGCGAAAAAGGAAAAAAAAAGGGGACTGACTTCTGTCAGCTTTTTAGTATTTTGAAAAAAAAAAAAAAAAAAAAAAAAAAAAAAAAAAAAAAAAATGTTTGGCCCAATATTGAAAGTTGGGTGAACTGTGATTTGGTCAAAGAAAAAAAAAAGGTGACCAACTTCTGTCAGCTTTTTAGTGGTATTCTAGAAAAAAAAAAAAAAAAAAAAAAAAAAAAAAAAAAAAAGAGGCGAAAACTGCTAAACTTTGGTTGGGTTCGGCAGAATTTTAGGTTCGGTCCAATATTGAAATTTGGACCGAACTGCGATTTTTTTTGGAAACAAGCGAATTAATTTTAGTGTTTTAATTTATTTTTGTATTGTTATTTTGCAGGGCTTTTTTGGAGGATCCACCTGATCGATCTGTACTCGAACCTGATATCCTTCGTGCTCGTCACTCTTATCAGCACTTACGCTTTGGCGCTCGCCTACAAAAACACCAAATTTGTGCTGAAGCATAAGGTAAAAAATTGTGATTCTCAATGTAATAGTAAATTATTTTTGGTCAAAACTGATTATCGAATCCGATCTGATAGAAATCTATATTTCTCACATTTAATTTATAAGGAAAAATTGTGACCCTCAAAAAATCGTTCGCTGTACAGAAATTTGAAGAAAGCTGCCGAAAAAATGAACAAATTATTTACATAATGGTTAACTGTATATATAATTTAATTTTTTTTGTACGATATGTTTGTAAACATCATTTTTCAATCTGGAAAAAATGACCAATCAAAAATAATGTTAATGATCGTTTTTGATCATTTGGCTCCTTTTAATATTTTTTCTCAATTTTAGTAAACGAATTTTTTCACTTTACTGTATTTACAAATAGGCATTAAAATCATTCATTACAGTTTTTGTTACCGACTGAGTTCGGCTTAGATATTTCTCATCCCCTCAAAATATAAAAAGACACATATTTCAAACCAAAAAATAAATAAAAACGATTTCCTGAAAATGATAAAACAGTTTTCTGTAACTAAAAAAATTGACTATAATTCCCTGTTTTACCGACTGTGCTTTTTTCAGATTGCAGTGAAACGCGAAGATGCAGTGACCCGGGAAATGACCCGAAAACTCGCTGAAGAGAAGAAGATGAGCAAAAAGGAGAAGGACGAGAGAATATTGTGGAAAAAAAATGAAGTCGCTGACTACGAAGCGACGACTTTCTCCATTTTCTACAACAATGCACTTTTCCTTACTCTCGTCATTTTGTGCTCCTTCTACATTCTCAAAACCTTCACTCCTGGATTTAATTATGTCCTTTCCGTCGGCGCCACCAGCGCTCTTTTGGCGCTACTTTCCACTGGTTCCCAATAATTTTGTAAATTTAATATAATTAAAAAAAATGAAAAAAAAAATCGAAAAATACAATTAAGTTAATAAGAAGCTGCGACTGTTCAGTAAGATTGTCTTTTTTGATACGTGCGACTGCTGCAAGATTGATCAATAAATCCTATTTATAATTAAAACAAGCCTACGATTTTTATTCCAATTTTTTTATATTTTTTTACTCTTTTTTTAAGAATTACAATAAATCCTATTTATAATTAAATCATGACTACGATTTTTAGAAAAACAAAAAAATTAGGTTGTCGAATAATTTGCCGAACAATTTGATTTTTCATCGATATGTTGATAACATTTTGGAATTATTATTATTATTATTATTATTATGAAAAATTAATCTTCTCGACGCTTTTGATATGCGTTTTTTTTTTTTTTTTTTTTTTTTTTTTTTTTTTCAGATTTTTAGATAATCGAAAAATAGTTGCAATTCCTTCTAAATTTTCGAAAAATTATGCAAACTCGATATAATACCAAAGGACTACCTCAACGCCAATGTTATTATTATAAAAAAAGTTGAGTTTCGAAATTGGCATAAATAAAGCGTCGCAGTGTCCAATTTTCAAGTCTCTTAAATTTATCGTGACATTTTGTTTACACGATACAACAAATGACTAATGATCGTTATATATATGTTGTATTAGTGTTTTCTCTTCGCAAAGGTTGTCACTTTTGTCAGTTTGCCCGCTTTTAACGGAGCCAGGAAAATGCGAATAGGCGACCAACAGTCGAATTTTCGTAAACGCGAATCGCAGTCGCAATTGGCCAAAGGTATTCCCGTTTTGCGCACGGTTTTGACTAGTAAAACAAAACACAGCGACTGACCAGCCTCGATTTTCTGGCTCAAATAGCCGGCGAATTATTCTATAATTAGCGAACGTAGTGGACGAAAACAGAACTGTTGTTATTGCGAATAAGCGACAAATGTTTTCCACCTCAAAAACCGAAGTTGTACGCATTTGTAAATTCGGTGGACCACTTATTCTATATTTATTCGACGTGGAAATTGAAACGGAAAATTTTCTTAGCGAGAAATTGCGCCTCAAACAATGTAATATAATATTAATATAATTAAATAATATAATTGACATTTCATTTTTGTGAAGGGCGGAAAAAAATCATTTCTACATTAATATAATTAAATAATATAATTGATATTTTATTTTTGTGAAGGGCAGAAAAAAATAATTTCTACATTTAATTTAAAAAAAATTAAAAAAAAAAAAATTGCGTACATACAAATTCTACTCTATAGTCAATAGTATACAGATTTAAAAAATCATTGGTTTGGACCATTATTTTTTATTATTTATTATTTCATTTCCATTCTGATTTATTTTTGGGGTAGTAAATTTTTTTTTTTTTTTTTTTTTTTTTTTTTTTTTTTTTTCGCGTCTGAATATTCAAATCCGGATCAGGTCCTCATTACGCGAAAATTATTAGGGATTTCCCGGCCAGGTCCGAAGAAAAATCGTTTTATTGGCAAACGCAGTCCACTCGAGCGTCGCGCGAGCGCCTCACGTTTTGTCAGACTGCCCGGAAAATTGTTGGCATGTTTTGCACAATGAACAATACTAGTACGAGATGTTCAATGTGTTCACTCTGATGTGCTATACATATTTTGTCTCGGGGCTAATTATGTCTGTGGGTTATTGACTGAAGCCTCTCAGCTCATCGACGTATCATTATTATTATTATTTTAATTTTAATTTTTATTGTATTTTATTAATTAAAAAAATAAAAATTTGTATATATAAAAATACATTAATTGTATTTTTATATTTCAGATTTCGACTACTGTTAATATTAATACTATGTATAAATAATTATACAAATTTTAAAATAATAATAATAATAAAAAAAAAAATCTAATAAATATGAATAAAAAATGGGGGCAAATAATTTCGCAACGATTGCGCAGTTTCGTCAGAGAATGGAATTTCCGTTTCAGTCAACGCAGGAAAACGCAAAACGTTTTGCCGACAGTTGGCGGTGGCGATTTCGGCGGTCGCGGGTGGCGAATTGTTAATTGTATGTTTACAGACGGAAAATGCGAGGTCACGATTGCTGTCCGGGCACCTTGGCGATGAATTTAAAATGAGATATAGTTTCGTTAACAGACATTGTTGAAAGGCTTTGGACACTTTGCTGCAAGTTTCATGGATATTTTACGATCAGACGTTACCCGGGGTGTAATGGGTCAAATGACTTTCTGTGCGCTGCCAATCGTAAACACGAATCTATATGCATATTATTGTTATTCGGAAATTGGGGTGTGACCAAACATAAAGCGTTGTGTTCGGTCTCTGAACGAAACCGAATCGTCTCAGAAGCTTCGAGGGTCAGTCTGTTTTTATTTTTATTTTTATTTTTATTTTTATTTTTATTTTTATTTTTATTTTTATTTTTATTTTTATTTTTATTTTTATTTTTATTTTTATTTTTATTTTTATTTTTATTTTTATTTTTATTTTTATTTTTATTTTTATTTTTATTTTTATTTTTATTTTCATTTTTATTTTTATATCAGGCAATCTCAATATCGTAAACAGAAAAAAACCCACGAGAATCAATTTTGTGGTTTTTTCTCGCAACTTGAATTATTCGACGAGCGAGAAAATTCGTTTCTGGTTTCGTTCTCCGCATTGGTTGCTATATGTATACACCCAGTGTATAATTTCCATGGCTCTTCGCTCTCTCTCTTTCTCTGTCTTTCTAGCCCCCTACGTCTTAGTCTTACTGTCGTTTCACACATAGCATGGGATTTTGTTTCTCTATTTCTGTACACGCTTCTGAGATTCAAGCTCGACGCAAGCTCGACGCACGCGAGCCTCGCTATAGCCTCTCTCGCGATAGACGAGACTTTGAAATACTCTGCGGACAGTTCAGAATGAAAACATGAAAGAAA